>PQWD01001614.1:168794-185597 GCA_019425675.1 Leucinodes orbonalis | reverse complement strand
ATATTTATCTTAGCAAAAATTGACTGTATTTTATGTCTATATATTCATACATGTCTAATTTAGGCTTTTATTATTCAATATAGAAAATTACAATATATTAATCTAGAAACCTACAAACATCAAAATGGTGCCTCAGATCGCTGTCCCTAGTCTGTGACATAGAATAGTTTTTATTTTTTAAACTATTTACTTCAAACAAATGATATAAAATGTTAGATCCAAGGGGAGCATAAGGATGCTGAACAGACGGATTCTTAGAAATAAAAACAGGCTTGTAAATGTTGGAAACAGCTCCATTTATATTTTTATAACATTTATTTTAAATCACCTTCATTTTGCAAATTCATCCATTCTAAACCCAATTTTGTCTGTTTCTAAATATGTGAAATAATAGAAAGGGTTAAAAATATTGAAAGGGACTTGGCTTTTGTATTCTTAACCGAACGAATTCAAATTATATGAGCGGGTGTTTTTTTTATCGTAAGCAGGAATCAGTACATCTAAAACATCTTTCTCTTTTAAAACTAGCAAATTGTGACTTTAATTTTAATGAAATTATCGTATATCAGTTAATAAAATCAACCTTATGAACCAATGAACTGTGCATTACAAAAACCAACTTGCTATTGTTATAAAATAGCAACAATTACAAAACATTTGTCTTAATCTCCACAAATGCAGTCCTCCATTCAATTGGGAGCTCACAAAATGTCCCTTGGAGGTCGGAGGGTGCGAAAACAACACGATTTGTATTTATGTGTCGGCTTTGCTAGCGATTAGTCGTTTATTGTAGCGAGTCGCGAGTGTGGGGATTGCAGGGCTGGGATTTACATTTAAAGTGTAGTCTAAAAACGACAGCTAAGGAAGATACTATCATTTTTATTTTTCTAAACCCGGACGCAAACGAAAATACAACTGCCAAAAGTAACCACTGAAAAGGGAAGGAAAAACAAGCTATCATATGGTGCAAAAAATTATAGGACACTCAATGATGTAAAAAAGTATAGATTCGTGATATGTCACAAAACAATCGAAAAAGTGTTCCGAATGCAGCGACAGCACTATACACATTTCGAATTACGGACAATTTACCTAAGCAAAAGAGTACAAACTGTACTCTCTTCGGCGGTTCGTTTTTGAGGCACGGACGCCGTATTTACCTTTATATATACAGAATATCATTGGGGACACCTACGTAAGCAGCACTTACATGTAAATTAATTCAACGTGTCCTATATTAAACTGCAAAAAATTAAGCAAGCGATTGTATTGATTATAAGTCCTGATTATTTTATCTTACAGCATGTGTTAATAATTCAGCGAAAATAACGCTAATACGTAATAAATTATTAATTAACGGCCCAATAAAAATAATACGCAAATAAACATTGTGATTTTCGCATCCCCCACCATTAGCAGGCATTGTGTTGACGCAAACGGAATCATAGATCGCAAAATAGAGATCAGGATTTATGTCTATAAGGCAACAACAAAATGAGCCTATTTCATACGTCATAAGGTTTTTCTTTAGTATAATTTGTTATAAAAATTGCATTGTAGGAAATTGACCTCTATTCCTTGCTATCAAGGGTAGTTGTGTAAACTAGTACAGTCAGCTGGGTAGGGATTAACGTTCATTAGTAGTAGAGCGCGTTCGTGCGTGCCGACTGTACTTTGTCGGGGGCTTTCTTGAGATAGTGTGAGGGTAAAGAGGAAAGTCGGGACAATGGTAGGGCCAGTAATGGCGGACGCATTGATAAGATATACGGGTCTGTTATTATGTATGTATTTATGGATGAGCTATATGGTGCAATGGTGAAGTGTCGGTTATTGCGCCGAGGTTCAATTTTTTTATTCTTGTCTAAATTGTGTCAAGTAGTGCTGTAAGTTTTTTTATGTTTCAGAGGTAACAGACGGTAGGACGCCCCAGATGGTAAGTGATACGCTCGACCATGACAGAGTGGTATTGAAGGAAAATTAACAACTTATAGACAGTTATCATTCTCCATCAATGCCATTAAGCGCCTGACACCCGAGACAAACAGATGTTAGGTCTTATACCGGTAAATTTACAGCTAATACCCTTATCCAAAACACAAAAGTGCATAACACTCCTATTTCCTGGGACGATATCTGGCACAGCGGTGTTACCTACCTAGACGACTCAGTATCGAGTTACCCTTAGTAAAAGTAGTAAGAGAGAGCTTCCGAAAGCAAGCCCACAAGAAGAGAGATTAGTTAACTATATATTTCGTCTCGAAGATTTTATTCTAAATTACCATGCAACGTTCGACTTCTTGGTGGAACAGCATGCTTCTAAACATATACAAATGTCTCGTCCCATACGATCAAGTGACAATAGTTTTAACTAAAAAACACCCAGACAAGCAATCCAATATCACATTTAATGTAAAATTCGTCATAGAAAAGGTTTGCGTCCCTCGTTACGAATAAGGCTAACCGTTGCGCCCTGCGTTTTGGAATCACGTCTGGATAAGCCGGACACGGACACTGAGGAATCCCGGATGTGCAAATATCAAAGGTTTTATTTCATCCAATGATGTAAAAAGTATAGACTGATAAAAGTGTTCCGAATGCAGCGACAGCACACATACACATATTTCTAATGAGCGTAAATTTTACCTAAACAAAGAGCCTACAACTGTATTCTCATTGGCGGTTCGTTTTTATGGCACGGATGGCGTATCTACCTTTATATACAGAATATCACTGTTCCAATCACCTTATTCCATATGTGAAAGCGAAACGTGGTCGCTCACTAGGCCTCTTAAATAGGCTCAAGGTTGCTCAGCGTGCTATGAAGATGTCTAAGTTAGATGTTTCCTGCGATAAGATCCGAAACAAGAATATCCGTAGGAGAACAAGGTAGACCAACACAGCCCAGAGGATTAGCAAATTGAAGTGGCAGTGGGCAGAGTATATAGAGCTTAGAATCGATGGCCGATGGGGTGGAAAGGTTCTCGAGTGGCGTCATATAGGGTAAACGAAACATAGGCCGATCCGCAACCAGATGGATGAGTGGCGGGCAGCAGATGAATGTCAACTGTTAGGAACGGTTCGCGAGGAAATTATTGGGGAGGTCTTCTTCAGTCAGTGGACATTTTAGCAATGTATGATCAAGATGTAAAAGTATAGATTCGTGATATGCTTCACAAAACAATCGAAAATAGGTCGATGCAGCTCGTGTTCCGACAGAGCGACAGCACTCTGATATTTAACAAATAAATGATTGTGTTGATTTGAATGAGCAACAACTGTATCCTCATTTTGTTGTGGTTCGTTTGAGGCACCGAATATGGCGTATCTACCTTTTTATATAAGAATATCATTGGTAATAATGATGATTCCTATTTCTGTATAGTGAACCATTGTTGGGGATAGCGTTGGGAAAACATCATTATGAATATGAAAACACTTTGTGCGATTTTTTTCCCAGTTTGATTCAGTTAGGACATTAGGCCCGGGTGGTGGATTATGGCCCATCTTTAAGCTGTTGTGAATCTTTTCGTAGTGTGCGCAGGTTTCCTCACGATACTTTATATGTAAAACGTCATATAATGTACATATGATTTCGACAATACGAAAATACTTGGTACGTGACGTGATTTGAACCTGCACCTTTAGTCAGAAGATGGGCCACCGGAACCACACCAATGAGCTCTGACGCTCTGAGTATATTTGATAATATTTATTTAGAATACACGACCTAATACAAAGTCTAGCACACCTTTAGACATATTGGTATATCCTAGTCACGAACTGCAATTTTATGCATAGATTTAAACGCCCATGTTTGCCCGCCGAAGCTAATTTTCACGCCTCAAGCTAAAACAGATAGCATTTCATTTCGGAGGGTTGTTTTATTACAGAGATTAACCCGTTTAAGGGGGTGATACTAAATATTGGGCGGGCGGGTTCGGTCCGCCCATCGCGCCCTACAAGAGCAATGTGGAGTTGCAATATGATAAGGGTTGGTTTCGTTATTAGCAAATGTACAGATATTTTGTTTTTCATTTTGTTTTACTTTATTTATTTGGAAACTCAACAGCATTTTAAACAATCATGTCCTAAACAATTACTGAAAATACTTAGTCAACAATAGTTTCACTACATGCTTTAGTTAAAAGCTATTGTCATTTTAGGTAAGGTGACGAGTTCTGAAGTGGAGACCGCGTCTCGGCGGACGCCCTCCGGCCTGATGGACCGACGACTTGCAAAAGCGACCTTTCGTGTGTGAAGGCTGGATAGAATAGCGGAGGACTGGGATATCTGGCGCAAATGGAGGAGACCTATGTCCAACAGTGGACTGCGTAGGTTGAATAGAAAAATAGACCGAGGCTGACAAATATAAACCTGAATATTAAAGATGTCTTATATAATAAAAAATATCATCAAATTAACAGTCAACAATCAGGTTGGCAGAAAACGTAAACATCTTACATTTGTCGTCACGGGCGACGGGCACAGGGCAGTGTTGACGGAAAGTAATGACTACTTACTATTATTATATCCTTCAACACTGCTTCTGACATGGTCAGGTGTATCACTTACCATCAGGTGAGCGAGCTGACCGTCCCGTTTACTTATAACATGAAAAACTTACCTAAAAAGAATATTTTAAGAAATGAGTAGAAATAACAAATACACCATCCTATAACTGTTATTGCAGAAAGGCCTCAAACACCATAAAAAGTTTGGAATAGGCATGATGACTGGGTCCTGAAATCGTACGAACTATTTCATATTATTACAAATCTGGGTTAAATATAACGATGTGCTTACTCTCAGCTCGAAAACTCATGTTTTATGAATTTTATTAGTCTTCAAAGTTAGGTGGGCAAGTCCATTTTTAAAGAACATTAATTGTCAAAAATTTGTTAACAAAAGGAAACACATACAATTTAAAGCAACTTTTGCTATGAAACCGTTTAGTAACGCAACATTTAATATAGTTGTAGTACAAAATTCACAAACTATGCGTACTAATTACTGATGCGTGACGTCATAACTAGGTAGCCATTTGTATGAAGCGTTTTTGGGAAAGTCCATTAATGTGCTTTTTAGAATTGGAAAATCTCTGTGAGTTTTAATGTTAACGAAGTAATTTTTTACCAATGTTTCTATTATTATGCGGTCCATCGATATAATAACAGAAAAAAAAATGTCATCATCCCTATTCTCCACGCGCGCCCAGTGTGGATTGGTGGATGTTAACATCTATTATCCTTAGAATAATAGTAATCTAGACCAACGCCTTAACGTGCTTTAATTAACTTAGGTAACACCCACATCAGAACCTAATAAATAGTACCCAGCTAGCAAACGCATTATATATATTTTTTTATACGTACGATATTATTACTATGACGAACTTTCTGTTGAGACGAACTCGAAAGTCGTTAAGGAACGGTGATTTGCATAGTTAGTCTTATGAACTAATTTATTTCGTCTATGCCATCTCTAAGTCATAACAAAAGGTACTCTGGATTTCTGTAGTTGTCTATGGTATAAGCAATAAAAAGTACATGGTGGTTCATCTATAAATAATTAAAAAAATAATAAATATATATCCACTGACCTTCACACAGCGCCTAACTTGGGGCTTCACGCTTAACTTGGGACTAGATGTTCCAAGTTAAGAGTGAAGCCTGTATTATGGGTACTGAACAACGGATAAATATACTTATATACATTTTTTTTGGAACCGCAACACCACCAAATGATTCGTCTATACATCTATACAGTGTAGTTTTCATATTTTACAGTGAGGTATCCGGGAGTAATAGCATTGGGCTTGTACTAATGACTAGTTTGACAAAATTGCTCTATTAGCTAATACCTCAATTTGTCAATGAGTTAACACCCCCACAGTTTGTTACTTTTAACTGCCAACTTTAATGTGCGCTGTAATAATCTTGTCGCGGCGTCCGAACACATGCTCCCATTCATTCGGCGATAACAAAAGTTGAAAGTGAAAAATTTACTCACGATCTATTTGAGAAACGACTTAAATTGTAGCCAAGACCGAAGTCACTTACGACCTTCTACCCCGTAAAGTGCACAACCCGCAAAAAAGGTCGTAAGTGAATCAGCGTAACTAACACATACGTCGTATTGTGATGAACAATTAACGATTAAGGGTAACATCACCCCCGCAGTTAATCCTTATTAAAGGGGCGTTTATGTGAATTCGTCGCGTGGACAGATTCGCGCGAGATCCGGGCGAGATTTATTGCGTGAATGGCAGAGGTCGCGATTATCGTCTGATGTTACGTGACTTAACGTTGGAGGGTTAGTTTTATTGATAACTTATTGCGATACAAATTGGCTGATTATTTATTTAATTGTACGAGTAACTGTGGAGAGACGAAAAAACTGACGTATTTGATTCCTCAAAAATGATGTGTGACAATTTATAGAGTTCTGTATTTAATTTGGAATGCTTTTCAGTTTGCAACTATTATGTTACAGTAGTTAAATAGTTAGCTTCTACACCAAAGGTTCTATACCCATACAGTACATGAACATGTGTTTTAATTGTATAATATCAAACATTTTGCTATGTATCCATTGACAAAATCATTATAAGTATGTTTATCAGTTGTTAGTTCCTTAGGCACTGGCTAGCTTAGATTTAGGGCTTCGTTTTGGGCTACAGACAAAGAAAATCAAATAAATTTCCACTCTGAAAAAAATAATACTGTAAACGAATAGGTACTTCATTTAAGTAGTAATTAGAAAGTCAAAGTTTTGTTTATTATTGTAATTTATATTCGCGACTGTACCTATGTCTGGAAATATTTATTTTATTTATGAATTACTATCTTTCGGCAAAGAATAACTTGCTTTGCTATTTCATCTTTGCGCTTTTTGGTACATATATCTTTAAAAATCGGGGTTCTCTATTTAAACTAGAGCGAGGAAACTTATTTATTCTTCACGGCCTAACAGTCATGTTGAATTTTAATGAGTTGCAACGCAAATCGCTCCTCCTGAGACCTACCCTAAAACTTGTTTGGTTATCTGTTTGATGACAACTGGGTATTTGTCGAGGCTATGCAATTTTCTCTATTCGCTAAAAGTGGTTTGGTAAATATTGTTTTTTTTTTCGATTTGACTATCTTAGTAGGTAAGTTTATAAGGTCCTATGCCTAGTAGACACAAAGTAAATGTATAAATTTAAATACGGAATATAAGCTATGGAGATGTCTCTCGGTCTTTTCTTTAGTAGCAGATGGTTGAAATGATGGTAAGTGATACCATAGATACTCGCAACTCCGAATATAAAAATGTGCGCTAATAACCACATGGATTAGGACTTAAACAGCGTTGCAAGTGGGCTATGTAACCGAGTATATTTTTTTTACATACAAAAGCGTGCCCGTAACGGGAATAGGAACTGGTGGTACTGTATACCTATAGCTAACATCTTATGTGCAGTTAGCTATAGGTATACAACCAGCTAATTTACTAACCTAAATACCAATATAGCTAGTAGTTCCACCAACTTTCTGTTAATTTCGCCCGCTTGTCTGAGACATATTGAATTAATGTATGTTTATGCAGGTGTGGAGATGCCCTAAATACCATCACATTGGACTCCCGAATGTGCCTTTATTGGTCTACGGCAGGTTTTGTCCTCGTGAGTGTTATTTGTTTTTCGTAATCGAGAAACATGGCCGACTTTTTTGAATGTCTAAAGTATGGATATGAAGGGTTATGCCGGAGCGCCAGAGATACTATTTTTTTTAATATTGGGAGATACTATACTAGTGAGTTTTAAAGTTTTGTTTTCAAATTATGAATAAGCTATTGTGGTTTATAGATAAAATTTTGCTTAAATCTTGATTAATTAAAAAACTATTCTTTTCACTTATTATAAGCTGTTAAGATTTATAGGTAAACAATTTTCTTAAATTGTGATAAATAAAAAAAATAAATTCCGAAATCGAATTTCTCTTAAAAGCTCTGCTCTGGTCGATACAATAATTATAAGTAATTACTTACAAGAAATTTTACAATCACTACGATAAAAACGTATATTCTGTCGCATTCGAAATTACCTCTATTTTGACTATTTTTGCCTGCAATATCAGTTGAGCTATTTGCATTGCCTTTTTACCGGAATATGGACACTACACGACGTGCACTACTGTTACTGAACAAATTTACGCCACAAGTTAGCAATTGCTCTGTGATCTCCAACCACTGATTTCATAGGCGATAGTAGCTTACCTCACTACTTACTTACTTACCATCAGCACCGGCTATCATTATCACTTACTTAGTTCATACGAAAATAAGCCATACAAAGAGTTATAAAAATAACCTTAATGAGCAAATACAGTTTACTAAAGAATACAATCAACATCGTTAGGCCTTATCGCCCAATTCACTAAACAATCGAAATATAATTACAATTCAAAGCACATAATTAACGAGAGTATTGCTCGACATTAATTGTGGACTCTACTACGTCGATATAGAGTTATAAATAGAGATTCATGCAGCACTAGCCGTTCCCCGCGGTTTTACCCACTGAATAAGATATTCTCCTTTATATACTCGTAACGTAGCCTATGAGTTTATCAGCTAATTTCATATTAAATTTTATCAAAAGCTTTGATAAATTTTGCCGTCGCGTGAGCTGCGTTTGCTACTGAAAAGTGCCTGCGTATTGCAACATTATTATATTTTTCTAAAATAAAAATTTAAGCTCCTTATTACATCAGCTACCAGCCAATGAAATTCCGTCAAAATCGGTACAGCCATTTCAGAGATCAACCGGAACTAAAAGACAGACCAAAATAGAAAAAGATGTTATTTTGGTGTATACACTGTACTTACTCGTATATGCATGTGCATATCGACGGTAAAAAGCGAAACTGCTGTAACCCGTATAACTTGTATGCGGTTTACAGCAGTTTCGCTTTTTACCGTCGATATATAAAAAAAATATTTCACTATTACAGACAGACACTCCTTTTATTTATATGTATAGAATGGCGTTTGTTTGCGCTAAGTTTCGTGAACATGCTAGGTACGAGGCAAACACGCGCTGGTAGAGCGTGCCGGTGGAGCTCGCCGGTCAACTG
Source organism: Leucinodes orbonalis (assembly GCA_019425675.1). Classification (NCBI taxonomy): domain Eukaryota; kingdom Metazoa; phylum Arthropoda; class Insecta; order Lepidoptera; family Crambidae; genus Leucinodes; species Leucinodes orbonalis. The sequence continues at coordinate 176,481 of PQWD01001614.1, read as the reverse complement.
TCAGAATTGCAAATAAACTGTAATAGTCTCACCTGGCTCTAGGTAGAGCGACTCTACACGCGCCGCATATATTAACGGTTATACTAGATACGATACTGAGTCGTCTAGGTACCACCGCATTGCTTAACGGTTTATCATTACAAAATTACAGTGGCGTGCACTCCATATATGCTAATAAGAATTGCATACCCAGTGCGTCAAGGAAATCCGGAAAATCGCCAACATATTAAATGATTCCCACTTGTTCGCCCTTTTTCCTTTGCAAGTTTGAAACCATACGCGATCTATGGTTGATAATAGATCGCATTCAACCGCATTCAATTTAACAAAAATGAAAATATTTCGCCTAGTGTCACTCACACCCTACTCATAATTTTTGTGCACGCCACTGCAGACCAATGTATTTACTGCAGAACGAAAGCTTCCCTTAATGACATCCGCGTAGACCACCTTGAAATCACCTTACTCATATCTTGGTAAATGGGTAAACTTTATTTCTTTACTCAAGCAAAAATAAATAATAAATACCTGCGAAGCCTGTATTATGGGTACTAAACAACGGATAAAAATACTTATATACATTTTTTAAAATACATACATATTATACATAGAAAACACCCAGAGCATTAAACAGACATTTCATGCACACAAATGTTGTACTGCCCGGGGATCGAACCCGGAACGCTTGGGGTTGCAGTCGACGTCCCAACCGCAACACCAAATGGGTCGTCGAAGTAAATTAACTATGACCATCACAACCGTTTTTAGTATTACTGGTGCAGTATACTTGATAGCTAACTATGCAAAATGTTTATCATTTTATTATATTATGCTTAATAAATGCCAACTAATATACAAAACGAGTCTAAATACCGCCTTGCAAAATTAAATTCAACATCAAACACTGTTATTAAGGGTGCGTAAGTACCGAAAAAATTAAAAGGTCGTATGTTTACCGAATGTCAATAAAGAGTTTTATGAGCTTGCTTACGGCGTTGTCTCAGACTAAGGAAATGTCAAATTTATTTATTATTTTCTAAAATAAAATTCTACGAAAAAATATCAAGAGTGAAAAATACATCAATCGTCACAAAAATGCTGTAAATCTCTCATCTGCTATATCCGTAAATAAAGTTATTATTGCTATTAACTTATGCTTCAATCATAGTTGGTTTTGGGTAGTTAGCGTGAGGCTTGCAGTAAATCACTAGATTCGGTCACTAGTTTTTATTTATTTATCCAATAAGTTTCAAGTGACTTAGATTCAACTCTCATTACTTTCCTAATAGATATTTTTTTATAATTAGCACTGTTTTATTTATTTTATTGAATTTGTGATTATATTCGTTATTTGATGCAACGAATAAACTTTTTTTTTCAGTTTTGCAATAACTGTATAAAGCATTTAATGTCCGTCAACTAAGACGACGCCGAATGTAAGTTTTCATTTAAAGAAAAGTTCCACAGTTAACGTGTTTCCTACCACGTAATACGGGTATAAAGACACAAGTAGTCTCGGTGTCGGGCGCAGTGTGCATTGGTGGAAATAATAACTGTTTATCATTTGTTCGTCATGGTCAGGCGTATCACTAACCATCAGTTGAGCGTCCTGGCTGACCAGGATACTATGTAACTTAAAAAAATCGATGTTTATTTCATTACTCTCCGCAATGAAAAGGTTTTTCTCACGATATTTTCCTTCACCGTAAGAGCGTCGGATAACGTACATATAAATTTTAAAATTCGAAGATATTTATATCATCCTGAATCTTTGCAAATAAACGATTTATTCCAATTATTTATAACCAAGAATAGGTTCAAGAAACCGGGCACCTGTTCCCAAAGTCGTGGCAAGTCAACTAATTGCAATTATGTCGGGTCCTTGCGAGTTGGGGTCCTAATCCGTAGGGCGGAGGGGCGCTCACGGGCCCGCTATCGCGTGCGCCAGACCGTCTTGGACCGCTTTCAGATAACAATGTTTTTCTGTCACATTGTCGGCTGTATTCTGAAACTGCGTAGCTATGAAATTGACAATTACTATGACTTGGCTCTCACTTTATATTCTTTAATCCAGGAATCCAGACACATTGAAAAATCTATTGCTTGTGACGCTTTAAGGCGTCTCTGACAGTCAAAGGGTTAAGTAAAGTACAAAATCTTGATACTGGTAGAGAATGCCTCTAGGCATTAAGTTCGCCCTTGCACTGTCTTATGTATGGTGCATAAAGTTTAAATAAATAAAATCGAAGACCATTTTGTGTAATGGTTGACAAGGTGGCTACCACCGGTACAAAAGATGTGTGCATTATTATTATATGTTTGAATTGACCTGTGTTTTATATAGGATACTGTACGTATTAACAAAAAAAGTAAAAACTTACTTTATCAGTTGTTTATTAGCCATAATATTAAAAACTCTTTACTTAAATTGGGTCTGTCAATGGTATATTTATTATTATATTTTTTATTCTTCCATGGTACCAAAGCGGACCACCAGATTATCGAAATGGAATCTAAACCAATAGCAATAAACGAATACTCTCTGATTTTTACATACCAAAAGCCATAATACTGTAAAAATAGATAATTCATAGAAAAAAGTGTCGGAGCGTAAGTGTGACTGACTTCACCCACTCGAGTTCTCAATCCGCCAGAGACGCGAAGTGTCAATCTCACGCGCAACCACATTGTGCCACTGTCTGTATGTGACAAGCAGTCGCCAGTAACAGGACTACTCAAGTACTGGGGTTACTATTTTTCTTTTTAAGAACATGTACCTCATTCGGCCATAGGAAATCTTAAAACATTTTTATTGTCTGTGGTTTAAATTACAATACCGTATTCATAGAACTTGTTTGTGATGAAATACAGTTCTATCTAAGACGTCTCTCCAATAGATGCCTCTTTATTTAAATTCTTTTACTGCTTCATGCAATGAGCTTATATTTTTGAGGAGCACGTAAATGACCTGTTTTGAGCTATTAGTACCTACTGTTGTTAAAAAATGTTTTCTTTAATAATTGTTTTTTTCTGAACAAGTTCTTTCCGTTCGTCATGATGATGATGAATTGCTCGTAACGACCGTGTCTTTTTTTGCCAAAATTATAATTTAATGTACACATTTATTTACCTTATTTTTATTGCTCTCCAAAAAATAAAAAAATACCAAAAACTCCCAGCTCATCTTTTATTTAACATATTCGTTTTAATATGGCCGCCGGTTTCCCGCGCACGCGCTGATGTCGCACGTGTCCGCCACGTGGCACCTCGAGGGCGCCACCGCCGCGCGCTAATTTCGTCGGCCATATTGCTAGCTGTCATTGTGGTGTGATTTGGAATCGTATTTATCGTTTGCTCATTTTGATCCGGTAAAAGTCTCGTTATACACGCCGGGTGTATTATTTAGAACAGTCATGAATGCTAGCAGACTTATTAAATTTATTACGTTAAAGGGCCTTACGATTTTTGTCATGGGGTTTTATTTTTCGTTCATTTCCTGTCCTGACAAAACTAGTGCTTGTTTATTAAATGTAAAATAAAAATACATTTTTATAACGTTCATGCAATAGTAAATTCATTACAGGTAAATGAAAGGTATAAATTAATTTAATTACAAGTATCCTAACAAGTAGCTACATGGAAAATAGAGTCTAGAGTCGGCTGTAGTAGTAGATGGTTATAGACTTGGTACTAGGTCGTCAAGGCAGGTACCACCGCAATGTCAGATATTGTCCCATGAAATAGGAGAATTTATCACTTCTTTATTTCGGGACGAAGGCACTGTAGCTTGTAAAATAACCGGGTATAGGAGACCTAGCATCTGTAATAGTCTTGGGTGTCGGGCGCAGTGCGGAGTTGAAGAACAATAACTGTTTTTTAGTTGTTGGTCCCAATCAATGCCGTTCTGTCATGCTCAGGCGTATCACTTACCATCAGGTGTGCGTCCTGACAGTCCTGTACTCTTTACTTCACTTTTTTTACATTATAACGTAAAAAGTGAAGTAAAGAGTGTTAAGGGTTCTATCTACGAAGATTTTGGACTTCTTTTTTATAATGCTCGGAATACATTTTTGAGGTGGTTTTATACTCAAAAAAAGAAATAAATTACGCTTATCAGATTAAGTGAGTTGTTCAAGATTTAAACACAAATTGCTTAATTCTTGTTGTGTTTTTACTGCTTCAATTTGAGATAGCTTAGGTTTTAATTAACATAAACCTAAGTTTAAATAGAGTCAGTAATATCGTGTCTAAATATAATTTCGAATACTTTACCCCGCTGTATCCGTACAAATCCATAACAAGAAAAACCTAGGTGTGCCCATAAAAGAAAAATATGCCGAGTGTACACAAGCAAAAATAAAAAACCCATCTCACACGTCACCACACGTTTCCACGTCGGCAGTTTGCTTAAGCGCGTTGTCCGCGAATCCTGCGTTGCAGGGGACTGTAGAGGCATTCCACGAAAAACACCCAGACAATCAGGTGCTTAAGCCTGCAATGACCAAACTGAAAAAAACGAATTATGTGACATTCACTATGCCGTTTCCGGGGATTTTTATTGTATATACCTTGTATACATACCTATATGAATGCGTTGATATAAATGATGATATATTCTGCGCTCGCCACTTGCCCGGTGAAGCTGTAAAGGCCATCTGCGACCAACAGCAGTAGTCTAGTAGATTCTGCTTAATAGAAAACTATACTCTAAAGCAGTATACATTTGAAGTTCGTAATTTTGACGACCCATTTGGTGTCATGGTTGAGTCGTCGGCTACTACACTAAGGGTTTCGATCCCCGGGCAGTACAAACATTTGTGTGCATGAACATGTCTGTTTGTATTGGTCTGGGTGTTTTCTATTTATAATTTGTATGTATTTACAAAAAATAAAAGTATATAAGTATGTTTTTCGTTGTTTAATATCTATATTACAGACTAATGCTTAGTTTGGGGCTAGATGGCGCTGTGTGAATGTAGATTTTAAATGTCCTTTATTGAATAAACAATTCTTTAGACAGTTGAATTTAGGCAGTTTCTTTCTAAGATTAGGTACATTCAGATAGCTGAATATAGTCGGACTCAAATCATTAAATCTATCATATTTGGTATCAATTTTTGACCACCACTCCAACCACCACCACCACTCCAAATTAATCATAACTAGCCCTTAATTAGTTAGAGTACTTTAGGTGATATACGTCTGGGTGAGCTTAGTGGAACGCCTCAGACTGCGGGATCGCGAGATTGGCCGCCGGGACGGTCCCCCGGTGTTTGTGCCAGAGAAAACTATCGGCGTCCGGCGTGATTGATACGGGCCGCAACAATGCGTGTTTGCTTTCAATTACACGCGCACTCCGCATACGCGTAAGTGGAAACGGCGACTTGTATGCGACTGATATATACGAGTACATGACGATGTATCAGATGTTATTGGGCGTTTGAACAGAGTACCGAGTTTCTTACTAGAGTCTTCTTAGGAGACGACTCTATTATCTCCAAATCAGTGATGGACACGAACTAGTATTTAACTTACTTATTTTAATTAGATGATTCAAATTATACGAGGACATTTTTGAGTCTCGTGAATGAGTGTGTTTTCGAAAGAGGACACTACAACAAGGGAAATTAGTTGGTATAAATTAATAATAATAAAAATATTTATTCAAGTTTAACAAAGATGCCTTAAAATATGACGATAATGACTGTATACGTATTAAAATGTATAAGGGGTTGTCCATTAATCACGTGAGGCTTGAAAGGGGGGGGGGGGGGTTCTCTTACGAGTTAAATGATTTCTGATCTTATCCCTAAGAAGAGACCCCGAGCATAAGCCGCTTCATGCGCGGTTGACCTTAAAACTTGCGAAGCAATCCCGACTTCCTCATCGGCACGGAATCAAACCATACCTTTTTCAGTGTTACATCATATAAACTGGGTCATCTAAGATTATCGTTTTAATCGGCGCGGTCAGTCATTAACACAGAAACAATTATGGAAACCTTCATAATGTGCCAATGTTATTGCAAATATTGGTTTTGAACAAAGAAATGTTGATTACCATAGATAACGAAACTATCTTACCGTTAATCTAAAGTTAAACCTAACTACTAAAGGCTAGCACCGCGAGCCAATGTTTGTCAAACGGCAGACGTCCCATTCATCAAAGGGCCCATTAAATGTCTATATGAAATATTTCGGATGACAACACCCAACAATAGTATACATCGATGTTCAGTTTGTTTTACATAGAAATACACATTGAATAAATGCGAACATTTTTCTCCAACATTTCTCGTCCATTATGTTTCGTTAATGTCCCGTATTAATGCCCCGAAGCCATAGTTCCTGGGCCGTTCTTGTCCACACAAAGAGAGGTGAAGAAGCACAGAATAATAATAACACATGTCTGGCCGTAGCAAGATCGAGAACATTAAAAGAATGTTTTTTCGGTCAATAGGACAAACCCGCCACGTGTTAACACAAAGATTTCAAAATTCGAATTGCGAATCTTATTTTGACTTTTCAGTTGTTTATAGCACTATTGATGACGTCCGATGAGATTAATTTAATAACGTTTAAACTAAGATACATTTGCGCGTATTGTAAAAAACGTACTGGGTAATTTTAAAAAAGGCACCTCTGTGTAAGCCGCCATAGTGATAACTTAACCGCGTGTAAATCACGAATAAACACGAGCTGCAAATTTATGAGCCCACTTAGCAACGTTCGTGAATTTATCACGTGATACGCGAGCCGAAATTAAAGCCTTCGCCTATGAAGATTATGCTTCAAAAATAACGCTATAGATTAAATAATGATGAATGCCTCAATATATAAAACGATTCATTAGAATTATTGCCTTAAAGCGATCAAAACAACTATGCCTCTTAATATTACGGTAAGGCACGACTGATAACAAAAATTACTTTGAGGTAAAAGTTAAAGTCACGTAATGTCTTACTTCCAATTTTTACAAGCTACTGCGTTAATCGACACGTAAAGTATTATGTTAGGCCATGGAAAAACCTCACCGAATTGAATTAATTATTTTTTAAATCCATTTGAAGAATTCCAGGGAACTATGGGAATCATTGATTCTTCTTCCTAGTCACATTGGAGGTTCATTATTAAAACATCGCTTCTCATCAAAGATGCCAAGGCCTCTTCATTCCCTTTATATATTTCTTTCCTTTTGATTGGCAGGACTTGTATAGACCTTATCTAGTTATCCATATTAACTAGTATATACATGACCACGGGAGATGGAAGAAGGAGGCACGAACAAAGGAAGATAGGATCTACAGTCTGCAATCAAAGGAAAGAAATATAAAAGGGAATGAAGAGGCTTCGGCCATCTTGAATGAGAAAGCGATGTTTAATAAGAACTCCAATTGTGACTAAGGGAAAGAAGCAATCCAAATAGATTCATAGTTTCTCCAGGAATATTCTCAAATGGATTTAAAAAATAAATTTAATTCAATCGGTTGAGGTTACTTATCCCATCGGCCTAACATAATACTTTAAAACCGTGGTCGAATTAACCAGTAGCTTGTAAAAAATAATTGGAAGTAAGACATTACGGTTAGAACTTTAACTTTACCCTTCAAAAGAATTTTTTGGTTATAGTCGTTGACTTACGTAAAAATATTGAAGAGGGCCATAGTTAGTTTTGATCGCTTTTTAAA
>PQWD01001614.1:95316-166802 GCA_019425675.1 Leucinodes orbonalis | reverse complement strand
GGCAATGAATTCTAATAAATCGTTTATATTGAAGGCATTCATCATTAATTTAATCTAATAGCGTTATTTTTGAAGCATAAATCCTTCATAGGCGAAGGGCTTTATTTCGAGCTCGCGTTATCACGTGATAATTCACGAACGTGTGCTCAGTGGGCTCATAAATTTGCAGGCTCGTGATTTATTCGTGGATTACACAGCGTTATGTTATCACTATGGCGGCTTACACCAGAGGTGCCTTTTTAATACCAGTACGTTTTTTACAATACGCGCAATGTATCTTAAGTTTAAACGTATTAAATTAAATCTCATCGTGACGTCATCAAATACGTGCTATAAAACAACTAAAAAAGTCAAATGACGAGATTCCAAATTCGAATTTTGAATCCTTTTGTGTTAACACGTGGCGGGTTGTCATATTTGACCGAAAAAAAACATTCTTTTTAATGTTCTCGATTCTTGCTACCGGCCAGACATGTGTTATTATTATTCTGTGCTTCATTCACCTCTCTTTGTGTGGACAAAGAACGGTCCACGGAACTATGGCTCGGGCATAATACGGGACATTATACGAAACATAATGGAACCGAGAAATGTTGGAAGAAAAATGTTACGCGTTTATTCAATGTGTATTTCTGATGTAAAACAAACTGACATCGAATGTAAATACTATTGTTGGGTGTTGTCATCCGAAAAATAACTTTCATAATAGACATTTAATGGGCCCTTTGATGAATGGGACGTCTGCCGTTGACAAACATTGGCTCGCGTGCTAGCCTTTAGTAGTTAGGTTTAACTTTAGATTAACGGTAGATAGTTCGTTATCTATGGTAATCAACATTTCTTTGTTCAAAACCAATATTTGCAATAAACATGGCAACATTATGAAGGTTCATAAATTGTTTCTGTGTTAATGACTGACCGCGGCGATTAAAACGATAATCTTACGATGACCCAGTTTATATGATAGTAAACAACTGAAAAAAGGTATAAAGGTTTGATTCCGTGCCGATGAGGAGTCGGGATTGCTTCGCAAGTTTAAAGGTCAACGCGCATGAAGCGAGCTATGCTCGGGGTCTCTCTTAGGGATAAGATCAGAAATAATTTAATCCGTAAGAGAACTTAAGTTACTGACATAGCCTGCCGGATCAACAAGTTGGAGTGGCAATGAGCTGGTCACATATGTCGCAGAATCGAAGTCGAATGTCTGTAATGCCATTACCAAACTGGAAAACATCTCGTAAATTGAAATTCACTATGAAGTTTCCCCAGGGGTTTCTAATCCACGACCCAAGTCCTCCGTCAGGTCTGGTTAAGTATCCACTGACGACCAATAATATGATTGCATCAGCTTTAAAAGAGCATAAGATCTGATTATGTATTTAATACTTGTCCACATTCAACAGACAGGCTCTGTCCGTTTATCCACGGTGGTTCGGCGTGACACGGTCCTTCGAGCCGGATCGCTTGGCTGGCCATTCTTGTAATGAGAACTTCAACCGTAAACTCCAGAAATGAAAGTTTGTTTTTGTTTAAAGTGCATCTTGCTGAGGTGGGCAGGACCACTTACTAAAGGCCAAAGACCAGGTGACGATAGAGGGGTTAGTGTTGAAATTAATGATAATATACAAAACGGGTATGAAGCACATAATTTGTTTTTTTACCAGTTTGTTCTTCTCAGTTCTGAAGACCCATTTGGTATAATGGTTGAGACGTCGGCTACTACACCAAAGGTTTTGGGTTAAATCCGGCAACGCAAACATTTGTGTACATGAAAAGGTATGTTTTTATTGGTCTGGGTATTTCTATGTATTATATGTAAGTTTTTACAAAAAGTAAAAATATATATGTGTATCCGTTGTTGAGTAGGCAGGTATAATTATTATATATTATTATACCTATAATTCAAGTTTTACATTTAACTTGGGTCTAGGTGGCTCTACATGCTGCGTGCATGAAAAAACAAATAGTAGACAAATCCACAAAATTTTGTGACAGAAAATGACCGAATCATTTGTTTTATTATCTTCAACACAGGTTGAGTAGCTACGATCTAAGGATGTGAGACGAACCAATCATACAGGTTAGAAGTGAAATGAATTTCAATATAGTATAGATTACAAAAAGTTTATTTCTCTTCAACCTATAGCAGTCTAGTGCTAGACAAAGATCTGCTACTTTTTGCGACAGATATCCCGGTCTTCCGCTTTTCTCACCACGAACTTTCGCAATGGAACGATCTATCGAGCTTACACTACGTACCAAGATGTGCAACATTTTTGACCCAAGTCATTTGTTGACATAGAGGATTCCATAAAAACACTTAAAACAAAAGAAAAAATTAAGTTACAGAAGTGTTTGGTCTAGTTGTCACTTTCTCAAACTAAAAGGCTTTTTCACATATATATTTATTGGGATGCATATACGGGTAGTTCATCACTTTAAAAGTCTTTACCAAACCTAATCCTGGTTGACTATCGAAACCACAGACCTCCAGCCAAGCCGTGAAAGCCAAAATGCATCTAACAAAGCAATCCTTCTGCACATCGCTCATGAATGCCGGAACGTCTCAGCCTGACATTACGTAACAAGAGACAGTGCGTGCGTTGAAACCGATCCATTGTCTCCCCATCGCTTATGATAATACGCCGAAACGTTTTTAATATTATTAAACACACATTTTTAATGGAAAACCACACTGAGTCAGAACGGATTTGGGACAAGGTGAACGGTGCCTCCGGTTTATGTGAGTAATCCGTTTTTGAGTCTTTTCATTCGAATAGGTATGTCTAGGAAGGTGTTGTTTTGAATCATGAAAGAAGCAAGTTTTTCAGCAATGTTAAATTGGCTTATATTGCCTTATAATTCTAGGACCACATTAACGTCTAACGTTAAAACAGCCAAATTATTGCGTTAAGTGGTGGCTACACCTGATTTAACGCCAATTGTCGCGATAATTATTGGCTTTTCCCGTTGGTGTGGCCTCAGCATAGCAATTTATAACTGTTTATCAGTTGTTGGTCTCCATTAATGTCACGTTGTCATGGTTAGTCCAATCACTTTCTATCAAATGAGCGTCCTGACCGTCCTGTTCACTACGTAACAAAAAAAATAAAAAATGTAACCACACTCAGCATTCTCAACCTGTACCTAAAGTATTCCGATGATTTGTTCGGGCTTGTTCCTACAGCTGCTTTTCACAACCGTAAACTCAGAAGAACTCTACATTTTCGTCACCACTTTGATGAAAGAAAATTCTCCACAGTCGATTTTGTCGACATTTACTGTCATGTGTCACAAAACTGGCAAGTGGGCTTCCACTGAAAAAAAAACTGATTAAATATTTTTTCTAGTCTTGAAATTTTTATGGACGCCAGTGTCACTTTCTACCGTTATCTGAGCATACGGTTCTTCTGATGAACCTTATGCCTTATTTGCTGCATAGGTCCCAGAAATGCGGTGTTGACGCTTTGTTAGAGTGTATGTATTTTTGAGGACGCCAGATCTCAGATTAAAAAGAGATATACTCGTAAGTGTAAATGTCCACAGTTCTCATTAAACTTATATAATATATATTTATAAGATCAATATGATACATTTATCTCATTTAATTAATTTTTTGTTTAAGATTTTCGTACCTGTATACATTTATCAAAACCAACCATAAATTGTTCGAGTATAGGTACTATGTTACCTAAGTTATTCGCTTCTTACTATTGATAGTATAAACAAAATTTCAAGTAAAGTGTTTTATATTAAAATTACGTTATCAGTTGCACTCTTATTGAGCAAAGCTTCAAAGACCTGACAATTAACAATTTCATACATTTCATTTCAAATAAACGTAACAATACACGCCTTTCTCTCAATACATCGTAAACATGCGTAACTCAAACACAAGTGCTCCAAACATGCATGCCTTCACACGACAACTGCACTAAAAAATTCCAAATGTACCTGTTAGGATATACGGAAGTTTCCTGTACCGACAAAGAGTCGCGCAATTCGCCACGCCCAAATCAAAATATATTAACGTAGTATAAATCGACAATAACTGGCAACATCGAAAAAAAAAGAATTCGCACAATCAATCAAGCGATAAGCCAATAAACCTCAACGATGCTCTTTTGAATTGAGAATTCGATTTTTGAATTCGCATCCGCTATTGTTGCAATGGCCGGCGGCGCGGGGATCTGGCTTGTCAAATTGCACAATGAAGGGCGACCGGAAACGAGTGCCGGTGTCTCTTACTGAATGGAAAGGCCTGTGATGCGTTCAGGAACTATTGAGGTTGACGCGGTAACGTCAAGCGAACGTATGGTGCGCAAAACAAGAGAATGGTAAGAACACAGAATGTCTGATGTAGATATTGAACACTCGACTTTTGGCTTTTTCAGCACGATAGTGGGAGCCTGTTCGATAAATCCAGCTTTTTATATGATTTTAAAACAAAAGAGTTTATAACAAAGGATTTAGTCCTAAAGGAATTGTATAATACAAAAAAAACATACAATCTTTTAATCTCGCATATTAATCATAGTACGTAAAATTCCCACCGCTATCCAATTTTTATTCAAACCGTACCGCGAATGAATTGCAACAAAAAATATTTTATAACAATACAACGCCCCCCATTGTAACTAAGGGCATTATAACCTCGCGCCTTTGCCTTATAAAAAAAACTCCGGGGTTGCAAGAGCAATAAAATTAAACATTCCATAAAAGGTGGAAGTAATAATGAAATATGTATTACATGGGTATAATGTTGTTAGGGAAGAATGGCCCTTTTGATAGTTCGTTTGACTTGTACCTTTTGTAGGGAATTGTCCGTGAAATCGGTTGAGATGATAGATTTATTGGGCGGGCTTCTGAACGGATGGTTACTAATTACAGGGGATGGGGTGATATGCGATTCCATTAGCGTCGCTTAGAAGTTTTTGTGATGAAAGAAAGAAAAAAGGAATAAATATTTATGATGTGTAGAGTAATGTATGTATATCCTTGGATGATTTTCAATTTGATACGAACTCGGCCATACATCAGGGGCATACACTTGAAGTTTTGTGTATCAGCTGTAACGCGGCTACAAAATATAATTTGAGCAACACAAGACCACACTCACTGGGTGGCGAATTTGGGACCTCTGTGTGCCGGCCATTATACCAATTCCCAAATACGGATATACTTGTCATATAAGCGTGGTACCTATTAATTATTATGATGCTTATGACTACCATGCCAAAAATCTTACTTCGGACAGTAAATTGCTAGTGTGAATGTTAGTTGAAATTTATTTTGATATCTATTAATAAATTTACTAAAACCATTCTCATAGTAGTGTCTATTTCTCAGCTGCATACGTTGTGGTAGACTTGCTACTGAGTCGTCAAGATAGGTACCATCGCAGTGCCAGATATTGTCCCGGGAAACAGGAATGTTATGCAATTTTGTGTTTCGGGATTAGGGCACTATAACTAGTAAAATTACCGTGTTCAAGAGATCTAACACCTGTTGTCACTGGTGTCGGGCGCAGTGCGCCATTTAATATCGTCAGCTCATTAAATTACTAACAAATTAAATACATTAAATACACATCATATACATTGAATAACAAAAAAAAATTTATTTGTTAGTAAGACATTGTCTTACTAACAACCTTTGACTCTTTACGCAGGCTTTCTCACGATGTTTTCAGCGTAAGAGCGTCGGATAAAGTACATTTCGGAAATTCGCAATCACAATGGTACGTGGCGGGGTTTGAACCTGCGCCCTCCTGGTCGAAGGCAACAGTCCACACCATTAAGCCACCGACACTCCTTGTCCTTGTCAGTGTGGCATTGACGGAGGATAATAACCGCCTACCAGTTGTTGGTCTCCTTCAATGCCGCTTTGTCATGGTTAGGCGTATCACTTACCATCAGGTGAGCTGACCGTCCTATATACTTATAACATAAAAAAAATTGCTAATGTGAATGTTGGTAGATATTCGTTATGATATCTATCAATAATTAATACAATTCTCACAGAAACTGTCTATATCTCAGCTGCGTATGTTACTCGTTTCTTATAAAATGAATATTTAACGTTAAGAACTTTCTCTATTAATGAGTAAAAGTAAAAACCTTACCTAACATATTGCACGCTTTCCATTGAATAAAAACTAAATATCAAGTTGTAAATGGATGATTAAAACCGCAGCTCTGTTAGTGGTCACTTTCAATAGGAAGTAAAGCCGGTTCACACTAATTAGTGTTAATCAAATAATGCCCTCTATACCCTCTTTGGGTATCACAAACTTGCTTTTCGTGAGTTTTACTTAGGCCTCTGGTTAGTGAGATTTAAACTGCCTCGGTGGTCTAGTAGTGTGGACATCGAATTTAAATCAGTTCTTGATTCGGTCGTGGGTTCCTTAGCCAAATGGCAAAAAGGAACCCTTATAGATTTGTCATGTCTGTCTGTCTGTTCGTCCGTATGTCACACCCTTTTTTCTCGAAAACTATTAGCAGTACACTGTTAAAATTTGACCGTATACGGATTCTGTATACAACTATAAGGTTTCGTCAAGAAACTCAACTTTGAAAAATACATACATTTTATTTTGGGGTACCCGATACATTGTAGAGATACTTTCAGTCTTTTATTTTTATCGGACATGTTGCTCTTAAAAAATAATATTACATCATAAACGGTGAACCACTATTTTCCCATAATAAAGCTATAGTGCCAAACTAAATAAAAATATTTTATTTTATTCTGCTTCTGCGCAACCCTCCACGGGAGATTCCGACTCGCACTTTGCCAATTTTTCCAGTTTGGTTAGCAAATTGTAGGTTCAATTACCTGAGTGTCTGAAAAGAAAGATGATTACGTATTTCCCCACTACCCCAGCTGCAAATATGGCGGCATTTGTAAACCACGACACATGCCGTTTCACTTTGAGCTCATGGTTGGTTGAATTTTAAATTATCCGACTACAGATAAGATACATATTAAGAATAATTCAATGTGACGTTTAAATGATCAATGACTTGAAAATAAAAACATAAGCATATTACGTTTTAAAATGAATGTTGTTTTTTTTATTATTAGTTACCTAATTGTAATTGTAGGTACAGTTAAATTAAAAGACAGGTGGAGTCTTACTGTTTAAAAAACGTAAATAACTGTACATACACATTACTTCAAAAACTGATCGTATGAATTCCTAAAAACAGCTGAACATCGCTTCAAGTTTAGATATTTCCGGGAACTTTGGTGTATGGTAATAATATATAATATCAAAGAAAAAATATATTATATTAATTATATTAATATTGTAAATCAGATATTATTTAAAATTAAATTTGCTTTGATAAAAAATTGCTCCTTAAATATAACTACGTAACCTACAAATATCTTCTATTTATTAAGAGTACATTTATTCGGATCAAATATCAAAGAACTCTTTTAATTTTCACATTCCAAGTTTATTAATATATATGAAAGTAAAATGTATATTATTATTATCTATACAAAAAAGTCCTTATTTTTGATTAAAACAAAGATTCACGTGACCGAAACAATCTACTGTCATTTCTTTAATAAGAAGCTGATTATAACATCACAAACAGGAAAACATCAGTCCGGATGAGTGACATTAATGTACGAACAATTACAGAGCTGGCAAAGAATTTAATGTCAAAGTAAATAGTAGAGACATCGCCTTATCACTGATAACAGTGCAGACTTCTTGGAAAATTCCATACGAAACGCTCTTACCGCGTCAAACCTAAACCTGGTTATTCATCAGTTATTACACGTTTAATTTAGTATTATGTTATTAAAAGTCTTGTCTCCACATTAATTTGCTTCCAATAATAATAAAATTAAGTTAGGTACTTACTAAAGATAGCTCTCTCTTGGGTTACCGCCTCTCTTACCCTTTTTTCAACCTATCGCAGTCCACAACTGATTGATACCATTCAACGCTAGACATCTTGGTCCTCTGCTTTTCTCGACCACCATTATTTAAAACATCATTCGCAAGTCGGACCATCGGGCAGTGTAGTACACCTTCCATACTACACTACGCTTGCCTGAAACCGATTTCCACTCCAGAACTCGTCTGCACGGGTTACATTACTGAAATAAATTATTTAACAAGTGATAGATCAAGTTTACTTTCTTATTTAAAACAATGATTGGTAGTCGACAACGACCGGTAGGTAATAAATTCCACACACATGGAAATATTTTTATTAAGCAATACAAAATCCTAAATTAATATTGTAAATCAGTTATTTTTAAAATTAAATTTTGCTTTGATAAAAAATTGCTCCTTAAATATAACTACGTAACCTACAAATATCTTCTATTTATTAAGAGTACCCCGTTAGTCACACTTACAACACATAAAGAAAAATCCATACAATCAAATGTACATTTATTCGGATCAAATATTTACCTCAATAAAGTAATGTGTACAACACGATAATTTCTAATGCTCAGCAAATTAATTTAGCTGTACCTGAATTGAGCAGATAAATAGCATCCATACAGCGACAATATTGAGTGATAAATATGTACACAGTGTTGCTATTATAATAAAACCGGTTAGAGTTGTGATAAAACTACACATCTTTTAGTAAATACATGCGTTTGCTTTTCGTAAACTTAAGATTTTTAGGCACGAGTCTTTTGCGGACGACTAATCGTAGACATGCGTTTTTGTTTGTAAATTAGTGTTTTCTTTATCATCGATTTATGACTTGGAGGTGACTAATGTTTCTTGAAGCTTACATTTTCTAGGAGCTCTTATATTATATTAAACTCTGTACTCAACCCCACTTTCGACAGCAAAGAAATACGTTGTCAGATATTGAAATGCAAGTATGTGTTCCTGAAGAGCGCCAGGTTGTATCATTCCGGGAATATTTCTTTCGTTTTTGTCGTACGTGGTAAAATAAAATGACGACAACATGCTGTAGAAAACTTTTATTCGTATTGGAAATGTGGATGATTTTTTTATTGTTTGGTTGTTAAATTAAGCTGCAGGAATAGGTCCGAATCATTCCTGCGATACGCGATAGTGAATGCAAAGTTTGACCATATCAAAAAAAATAATCAAGTAATCGGGAATAATCGAATCGTCGAATGCTTGTCTGATCGTTCTTTCATCTGACTTTACCTACATGCTAACTAGAATTGAGCATCAGAAGCCTTGTCGTGACAAAGGAACCTTTGTAGTAGTTAACATATCGTTACTGAGTTAGCGTTAAGTACCTTATTTTGGCAAAGTATTTACTTTTAAAAACAAAACTTTTAACACTTTTACAAGATGAATACGCTAAATAATGCGTGCTATTATCACCTCTTACAAGGGTCTTTGTATCTGAAAGAAGAATTCATATCAGCCGATAACCTTTTACTTCTGAACCAGATATCACGCCGCGAAATAGGAGTGTTATTAGCTTTAGCTTTTCGGGAAGAGGACATTGTACCTATGTAAATTACTGAGGAGAAGAAAAAAGGGGCAGGGTTGACCCACCTACGGTAACTTACCCTCTACGGGTAGGCTCTGCCCCTTTGTGACATTTAATGAACTGATGATGATGATGCTCTTGTCATGGACAGGTGTATCTCTTACCGTCTGGTGAGGGAACTGGCAATGCCTTTATTTCAAACCATAAAAAGGACTTCAAAATTTACCATACAGAAACACAAGCGATGATTACACTTACAATTTTAAAATGACACCATTCGGTTGAAAAAAATAAATAGCTCTATGGTTATGATATCTTATACACAAATTGTTTGAGTGTTAGCAAAATTATCACTTGTATACAAACTATAAGAAAATTTCCACTCCTGAGACCACGGCAAGAGTGCCAAGAAAAATCAATCTCAGAGAAAAAAGAATAGAATTTGAACAAAAAGTAATGAAGCTTCTAATTAAACCATGTAAAACTGGGCTTTTCTGGGTGGAGAAGACAGGAAAATCAGAGGATACCGGGATTTAATATATTTACGTCACAAGTAAGTAATTTGTTAGTTCTTAGTACTACGCTTAAATTATAAGGGACATTTGCTACTTACCACCAGATTGGGTTACCACCAATGGGTACCACAAACTAATTAGTTACTACGGTACATTGTATATTTATTGGTTGTTTACCCTTTTTTTTAAATATAAATAAGAATGTTATTTTTTTTAATTCGCTGTTACTTTAACATTGATTAGGCAAATGCTTGAGTAAAGAAGCTGAAGATCATTCGATCTTAAAGGCTATTCTTCTGTTGTCATTAAATATTAAAATAGCAAACCTGCTCTCTGTTAGCAAACATAATAATTGCAAGTCACATGTCTTGCTTTGGACACTTATAAACGTACGTATCCGCTATAACACATATTCACAAGACTATTATGTAAAATATTTTAATGTTACCAACGCTACGCGTTTGTATTCATTATATATAGATAAGTTAATAGTCAACTGTTTGCCTTTAGGTACTAAATGCCTCTTTAACAAGAAGCTTAATTTAAGCGCAAGTTTGTAGTAGGGGAACTTAACAACTGATAAACAAACTTATATATACATTATTTTTTGTTAATACATACATACTATCATTAGTATATAAAATTATACATTATATAAAATACATACTATCATCAGTATATAAAATTCAGCATATTGTAATGTACATATGTCGGTCTTTACATCACAATGACTTCAACAGGTCCGGACTCGGCCAAGGCAACCCTGCCTTGCTAAAGATTTCAGCAAACATAATTATTGAAAGTCGCACGTTCGTTTGTTTGATCTTACTTATTAGCCAACGGACGATTACTGTTACATGCGACGGTTGTTGGACATGTCAACAATGAGATATGCCATTAATTTGCCTACGTCAATATGGTAGAGTCAGGGATGCATCTGATCTTAACCGATTGAGAAGAAAAAGTGCCCTGAACTACTGCCCTGGATATTTTGTGAGAAGTTATTTGGAATCAAGCAGCCATTTGATTTTGTAATGTACTTCTACATGTATTTTATGGCTACAGTCAGCCATACAATACATCTAGGTAGTGTACAGGAGAAAAGATTTCAAAGAAATTAAATTATTATTTCAATCACCCAACATTATCAAAGCGCCGGAAAATTATTGAGATATTTTTATAGTGGAGCGTCTAAGCAGTTTTAGATATTTTGTTTATTGTCCCGTTTATTGTCTACAACACAAATCCTGCTTTAAGTTCCACCGTTCCGTCACCGTCATGGATTCAAATTCTTTAATTCTAGAGATTATTGAAAAATTATTTATTAAGTATTCAGGACAATCAGGACGTTCACCTGATGGTGGTCATACATCAGACCATGACAGATCGGATTTTAAGGCAACAACTGATAGACAGTTACGAGTATCATTCTCCGTAAATGCCGCATTGCGCCCGACACGAGACAACAGATGTTAGATCTCTCATAACCGGTAATTTCTCTAGCTATAGTGCCCTCATCCCGAAACAAAAGTGCATAACCTCCTATTTCACGGACGATATCTGGCACTCGGTGGTACTAACCAGATGACTCAGTATCGAGTCTACGACCTAGTAGTTCACGCAAATGTCTGCAGACTACATATTGTAGTCTATTTTTTTTTAATTTATTTATTCAATAACAATATTCATTGTGTTTGAAATTACAAAACAAATATATACCCAACAAGAATTCAATGCAATACAATAAATTCAATTAGACAGTACATAAACACAAACATTATTTTAAATTGATCCATATAATTTTAATATATTTATTGTAATTTATAATTATTATTCCATTATTAAATTAAAAAAATATAATTACAATTCATCAATACTGTAGAAGCACCCCTCTAGCAAAAAAATCTTAAGCTTATGTTTAAAAGAAATGTCATAGACCACACTTTTCAGTTCCAGCGGAAGTTTATTAAATAATCTAAGGGATTGATAATTTGAGCAGTGTTTGGTGATATTTAAATTGTTAACAATGACGACTGAAAATCTTTTCTTCTAGTATTCTCCCGTATTAATCTTTCATCGTCTGTTTCATGCCTTGTGATATGCTTAGCGAAATTACACAACAAAACGTAAATATATAGGCATGGAACAGTAATAATTTTGAGGCGTTTAAAATAATCGCGACAAGACTCCGGCTGTGTATTCGGGACATAACTCTAATTGCCCGTTTTTGCAAAATGAATGCACGCGGGATATTGTATTTGTAACTACCTCCCCAGAACAATACACTATATATAAGTCTAGACTCCACACGTGCGTTATAAACCATTAACAGGTGTTTCATGCTCACTTCCTCTCTAAGACTTCTTAGTACATAGCATGCAGAGCTTATACTTTTTTCAATGCTAGTCAGTTCAGCTTTCCACTTTAACATATTCTATATAAATACCTAAAAATTGTATTATTATAGAAGTCACCACATTTCACCGTCCAAAGTGCACTCAAGATCTGAATTTATGCCAGCAGTAGTCTAAAATAACAGTGCAGTATTGCAGTGAGCCATGCCGGCATTCCGTACATTTCAATTTGGCATCGCAAATGTGCAACCTTGACCGCGACCTTCGCACAGGTTCAGCTGATAAGTAGTGTTAATATTGGCCCCGTACTATGTTTGATGAACGCTCCACTCTATCAATATATAAACATAATATTTATATTTGAGCGCTTTCGGTTCACTTACGGCACTTGTGTAATTTCTGACTGCCTTGAACTGGAAGGAAGGTAACTGATAAATTGATTGTTTTCTCGAGGAAGGAAGAGACAGGAAAACAAGTATGTTTATACGTTGATTTGAACTCATAGTACAAGTTATTTGTTAAAATTTTGGCTAGATGATGATGTGGTAATCAGCATCATCATTATCAGCCTACTCCTGTCCACTGCTGAACATGGGTCTCTCCAATAGCACGCCAGAATAAAACGAAGATGTGGCAATATGTTAATATTTATTTTTGTTTATTTTTGAATTTGTATGGGTGCAATTTACGTGAAATAAGGATTATTATTTTTATATTATTAATTTTTACGAAATTTTTTATAGGTATGAGCAATAAAACTGCCTTATTAATAAATAAAAACATCAGTATTATTTTGCTATAACGTCTATTGGTGGAAAATTAAAAGCTCATTGACTACCTATACCGAGAGGTTTCGGCACTATCCAAACCCACCGTAACGGTCTACGGTAGCTTGGGTTCAAAAATGTTGAATAATAAATTACTAACATATATAGACCAACAAAAAGCATCATTCTATCGGGGTTCCAGCCCCTATATAGTAAAGGGCTGTGAGAGAGGCCTATATCCCGCAGTAATGATGATGATGAATTATAGTTTTTACTATTTGCACATTAAATTCACATATTTTTTGTAACCAACCTACCCTATCTACCAACATCCTCGGAGAGATGAAGGCGCAGTGTTTTCGCTGGCTTGGCCACCTCTAGAGGTACCGCTGGAAGGACGTCGTCGACTCTCATCTGCGTAAAATCCAGGATTGACAAAGATAGCGCTTTTTTTTTCAGAGGCCAAGACTCACTTCGAGTCAATGAATCAACGGGAAGTGAGTAACTAAGTAACTTAAAAGATAAGTTTTTAAGTTAACAACGTTTTAGTGAGTGACAGTAGATTTGTCTCTGAAACTGATAATCTGTAAGTCTATGTGGACAGTGACGTTGTTTGCGGTGGCGTTAAGTGTTTGCTGTTTTATCAAGTGGGTCCTGCGAGGTATCCAGGAGATCGGGCTATAGGCGGACTACACTGGTTGTATCTATATGGTAATTTGACGACACACAGTAGCGTGCACAGAGATTGAAATTGACACTAATCGCAAAAACAATAAATAAATAAACCATTTATTATTTTGCGATTAATATTTTTGACAATTATATGGTTTCAAATCTGTAGAGGAAAATGGGAATCATTAAATATTTTTATACGTTATTTAGTAGCCATATTACAGACTAAATGCTTAGTTTTGGACTACATGACGCAGTGTGAATGTCAGTGAATATTTATTTATTTAATAGAATATTTATTATATATCAATAGGTCTCGGTTGGGATGGGAAGCCCATTGGTAGTTTTTCCTGCCTTGCATCAGGATTTCTTGGGTTCTATCTCCACATAGAAAAAATATATGTGTTTTTATTTATTTAAAATTTTATGTTTGTGGCTCAGAATCAGCACATATTGAACAGCTCTAAGGAAAACATATTGAAAAGGGGGGAGGGGGAGGGTGTAGATCTTAATCCTTCACATTTCACAAGAAATATTAAACTTAACATGGATTTTACCTATTACCTAGATCAAAGAACTGTTTGTTTCAGATTATGAAATTACTTTCAAAAAGGTTTAACAAAATGAGACATTCAATATGTTCATAGTCATTGTTCAAATCAGCATTTAATTTCTATTTAAACCCAGTCAATATTCTAGAATTTTCCCTAATACGTATCTGTATCTGCTTAATTCTTCAAAAGTATTTTTTGTGTAAGAAAACCCGCTTTTAAAATTCATACTGGCTTGGTAATTAACAACCCGTATGACGCGTCGGTGCCTGAAAGAGACCGCCAAATTATCGAGTCCGCTGTAATGCGACCCTACCGTGCCCTTATTCGGAGAAGCCGCCTTCGACTCCGAGGTCGACACACTCGGCAAGTCGGCTTGCAAGACAAAAAAGCATTAATGTATAAGTAGATATGCTATTTAGTATTGTACAGGGTTCAAGGATCCACTCGTTTCTTTACGTATAAATGTTATTTAATGAATTATTAATCAAACATCGTGAGGAAACGGACGCCTGCGAAGAGATTAAAAAAAGTACGTGAAGTCGGCCAATGCGCACTGGGACCGCGTAGGTTCGTGCCCCTCGATGGGGACGTAACAATGACCTGATGATGATGATAAAGTCGCAATGGGCCTGTTCGATGAGTTACGACCAAATTTCTTGCACATGCTCTTGGCAGGCGGTATGGTATCCGTTAACACGTGGGTTTCATACCAATCAACCCCTAGGTAAGTTAGTTAAGAGGAATTACGTAAGCCCTGTGTTCTGCAATAGGACTTTAAATATACTTAACATTTCTCTGGACACCACGAAGTAAAGGTATCTATAGCACTTAGCTAGAACGTGCCTTCTTAATGCAAGTGAACGAGGCACCAATCCCAAAGCGCCTTGTATTTGAGTTTCCAATTGGTGATCGTGTAGAGACGCGTTTTGAGCTAACGCTTGTTTGTTTAGCGTCGTGCTAGTAAGTGATCACCGTAAGACATTCATTAGGCATCTACGCAGAATAATACGAATGTGGTTTTCCTTTTTTTATTTGAATAAGGACACATTACAGGTAACAGTTAAAGAAAGTACAAAATGTCTAAATATAACAAAATCAAGACTAAACCATCACATAAAAGTATGCATCCGTGATATGAGTTGATGGAAAAGAAAAAACAAAACAAAAAGAAAAAAAAGATAAAAGAGTCGTGTATCACAGAAATGCCCATACTGGCATGTCATACGAAAAGGGCAAACCATACGATTATTATACTATAAAATTGTCAGTCATAATATGATAAACACATTTCTTTCAAGGTAAAATATCAACAGGTGCTTAGCCTACCGATTTACATACCTACATACTTGTTTGAAACAAAACAAGCATTCAACCAATCTGTTAGTGAGTGACACAAAAAACTATCAGCAAAACAATAAAGTTCAATTTTTCATTAAAAGCTGAAATATATTGTTTCAATAATCGCTCGACTGTGGCGAATCGAGATACAATTTAAATCATTTTGTCAGAAGTCTCCTGAAAATTTCGTAACAGACCAGGGATTAAATAAGGCCGGTACACACGGAAGATCAGCGTCGTGGTGCTTTATAAGTCTTTATAGGTCCCCGACGAGCTACACGAGCCTACCCGTAACGGGTGTGTAGGCCGTAGTCTTCCACGCGGGCTCAGAGCGGATCTGCGGTTTGGCCGACATACACACATTTTATAGGCCGAAATAAGTACCTCGACATAATACTGAATGAACACCTTTCAGTGTCCTTTCTTTGTATTTTTTTAATGAGGATTTGATTTGTGTTGTTATATGTATTTGGCACTGAATAAACGATTAATTATTATTCAAAAAAACAATTAAAACATTTTTGAATTCCAATTCATTGACTCAACATTTTATGATAGACAAATAGAAAAACCTTAGAACCGCCACCTTAAGTAACTAAATTCACAATAAGTTAAAGAGTACTTAAAACAATAACCACTAATCAACCCACATTAACAAAATACAACCCTATCGTATCTACATATGTAAATGCGATTTTTATAACAAATCGCATACGAATTGCCGTTTCCAGTTGTCGCCAACCTTGCTAGCACGAGGCCAAGAGGCCACGGCTAAATATGTGCTCTACACACAAACATATAATATGTGCGCCGGGCACACAGACTGGCTTACACGGAAAATATTTGGTCACACCACCAATGTAATCCCAGCCGTTTGCGTTGATAAATTAAATACACAGAATTATGTCGATCGTTGTGTTAAATGGTTTTAGAGCGACGTAAACTGTATTCACTGTGTAGATAAAGAGTGTTTGTTCTTTGTTTTTATAAGAATAGATTCGGTATTTTGTATAATATATGTATAGGATTTTGGCTATATATAGTTCTATTAAGAAATTATTTAGTATTAGCTAAGTACCTATTTATTTTTAGTTCCCTTCAAAAGATATTTATATAGTTATCGTTATCTATTCCCGCTCTCTGTCTCTTAAATGAAGTTATGAGGTATTGCTGTATAATCTACCTAAGTAAAGGATTTCTAAAATGAAGTCGGTAAAAAATTATCAAATAGAGAGATCGGTCATGTTCTTATTATCTTCGATAACATGTTTAAATCCATTAAATACCTATAAAATGTGTGTCCTCATTATTATTCTGAAAGTGCGTTATGAAGGAGACCTTTAGTAAAACAGGTCTCAAAGCAAACTCTTGCGCATGGCGCGCGACACTCAGCAAACATGGCGGCGATAAGCCGCCATGTTGCTTTCGAGGTTACGGTGCTGTAAAAGTGTAAATTCAAATTATGATTTTACAATATAGCGGACTGGTTAGTCATTGGACAGCTATTTATGGAGAGATAACCAGTGCTTGTTTAAGTTAGTAGGTTGATTATTTTGCTTTATATAACAATCTTAAGGCGAAAGATCTTAACTATATTATCTGTAACTTAAATTTTTTTGCGAGTTATGTTTCTCATTATAAGATTAGAACCGCAATGAAGAGAATTAAACCAAAAAATTTTTGTGATTAAGTAGGTTGATATCATAGTTGGTCTAATTCAATTTACGATAGATGTCTCAAATGGCGACATTCTGCGCAAGATTAATAATATTTGAATGAGAGATAACCCTCAACAAAAGGGACCAAAAAATGAATTCAGCGCAGTGGTCATCTTTCATGAATCGTAGGATAGTAATTTTATAACAAAGTCACCGTCTTTTACAATGATCTCATTTAAATTAAGAAATAAATAAATTATCTTCCTCATATCATGCCAGACATCCCCATGACCCAGACTTTATGCTATCACTAATTAAATTGTCCATTAATGCTTTGGCCGCAGATGGTATTTTCACAGTTTCACCGGGAAAATTCCCCGTCAATTTTCCCGCAGATGGCTCGCAGCATTAAGACATTATATAAATGGCTCGCAGCCAACACAGAAGCAGAAATTCATTACCATCCTGTATATCCCTTTATATCCGGCACTGCTTATACATGGACCGGCACTACTTATTCCGGCAGAAACTTGTACATGGATACCTTACCAACTTGTAAACCGACCTACGCCGATAAGTATCGATATCCAACATTTCTACACGCAAATAACACCCCATCTTATAATTCTGAAAACTACTAAAGAACCTTAATTTCGCAATCCAACCGCGAGGTACACGTTAGTAATAAAACAAATGTGATAAACAGCGTAAAGTGTACTTTTTGCAATCTGTGCTTGAATTAACATTAAACAAGATAATGTTCTTGTATACCGGCTAATCCCCTGCGAGAACAAATTTGCTCGAACAACATGAACCGTTGTGGCCTATGTGTGCCTAAGGCCAATGGACTATCCGTATCGGAGGTTTAATAACGCTTCTTTTCAGTGCTTTCTTATCTCTAATACTGCTGTAGATATATTAAGATTTTGGATCCTCATTAACAATCAGAAATACACTTTTTTAGAGGAGAATCCTGCATTGGGTACCCGTTCAGGGGTACTTATGTCGGACTACCTACCGATAATCCTCTTAGGAATTTTGCTTGTCTTCATGTGAGAGCGTAGGGCGCAACCATCCAACCAACCCGTCGACGCGCTTTATTTGCGCCACCTTCACTCTGTTGGGCTTAAAAATGGCACCCATGAATCCATGGACCACCTCATCATCGCGGGGACTTATGATATGGGAAGCCCCGGACTCCGCTCTCCACGACTCACTAAGACGGGTGGAGCTGATTACTAGCGTCAGAGTTTCCAAACCGCTTTGCAACCTTTAATGTGGCATAAAATTACAGTCATATAGTAAGAATATTAACGAACAGACCAACCCTGGCATCAGTCAAACGTGCTTTAGACCAACAGCTATAATAGCCGGAACCTACTGGTCAACCCACAGATTTCCCAATACAGGAGATGAGGCAAGCCGCGTTTTTAAGTGCGACAAATGTAAGCTCAACGAGCATACACTGGCTGCCAGTTTACGCTCTGTGAGACGAGTCAAGACGCACGAATATTAGAAGAAATAACCATTTTTTTCCAAAATGCCATCCTGTGCAATTGTAACATGCCATCATCGCAATGAATTAGTAAATTTACCAAGAAATATAATAACTTTTCACAGGTACGAACCGAAAAGAAATTCCGACACTGGGACTGCCTATAAAATTGGCGGCTTGTCCAGTCTAATTGTATATTCGGATGTCTGTGGGTCAACCCTTTAACCGCCGAATTATATATTTCCAATAATGTCCAGCGGTTCAGAAGTTGATCATTCAAAGCGGTAAATCCACTTCAATTTCAGACAGTTAAGGGATTATTCTGCAATATTCTAACCAAACTGCGAAGAAATATGTAAAGGGATATTTATTACATCTATTACACTTCAGCTAAAATAATAATAGCTGCCTAGAAAATACTATACAAAAATATTATTTCATCATCACAGTCCGTGATAGTCTGCATTTAGGGCCTCCTCAATAATATAGCAAGGTTTTCCTATAATTCTCTTGGGTGGCGGGCTAGGTACCTATAAAAGGTTATATTGAATAAAAAATGCCTGTATGTACCTGTTGTCTGTTAAATATTTTATCCCTAGGTGGTCCCTTTTTTGTAAATCCATACATATTATACATAGAACACATCCAGACCAAAACAAACAGACATGTTCATTGTTCATGGATGGTTCAGGGATCGAATCCCTTGGTGTAAGAGGCGACATCTCAACCAATTAAACCACATGAGTCGTCAATAAAACTAGTTGATCAAATCTTATTATATCTCAAAGCTGGAACACAGGATTAATTTTTAATTTATTAGATGCCAGTTCACTATATCCAGAAAATTCTCCAGTCTACCTTCAATTCTCATCATGCCGGAATAAAACTAAACTAAAAGCATAACTGCTTTATTAGGAGAATTAATTGTGAGATAGCAAAATCTATAAATAATTTATTTAAAATGGAAGTTGCTCTTCTATTTTAAATAAATTATTTATAAAAAAAGAAAAACACTAACAGTTGACGTTGACGTTCCGCAATGACAAGAGTAAAAAAACATAAAAAATAAGATAAAATAATAAGTAATTATAAAACAAACTATGCCATTAACAAATTATTATATTATTTTCAAAAGAGTACCTCCGGAGTCAGAGTAATAAATAAAATCAATAGGTATATAAATAATTTATATAATAAATTGTCTACCGCAGGTACTAAGTTGGTTGCTGACATATTTTATAAAATTAAATAATTTATTACAATTATCTATCTCCATTTGAATGTAGGTACGCAAGTTGTACGTAAAACGATAAATCATGTCATCTCGACTTTTACAATGGGTGTCATTTAGTCAGCGCTCTGTTTGCACAAATGTTTTGTTCTTCATTGAAAATAGTTACTACAAATACAGCGAGCATGTAACCATTTTGGGTATTAATTGGAATTGTAAAACTGTTATTAATGTATGAGCGGTCTATAAACACGTTTTCCTAAACCCATAGTCAAATCATTTAAATAAAGACCTCAGTCAAACAATGCCATCTAGCCCTAAAGTGAGCGTTTTCAACTATAGGAAATAAAAGAAATGCTTCTTTAATACATAAAACATAGCTGTACGTATAGGTGGACTTATCGCTGCAAGCGATCCTTTCCAAGCATCCTTCATGAAGGACCAAACAAGGAAAAAAATAGGGCACAAATAACCTAATTAATTTTTTGAATACATTTGACACAAATTAAATAAAAATGTATTCATATCTACATGTCAAACAAGCTTTCATTTTTTTTGACAGAATTTAACTAAATTAAAGAAATTAAAATTGCTTTACTTATAATAACATACAATACATATAGGTAATTGTAGAGAAAAGTGTCTGAATTCACGTTTAAGCTACTATTAAACACCCACCAACCTGCATCCGACCGCCACAGACGGTCATGGTCCTATCTCCCTTTAGACTTGCCTTAGTAAGAAGGCATATGCTCTGCTATTATGCATTATATAGGCTGGTTATTTATTATTAATCTTACAAAATTGACATAGAAAATAACCAAACTAATATGAAACTGACATTATGATGCAATAATCTTTCCATATAAAAGATACCGAAAGCCAATAACTGTGTACTTGTCAATAATCATTCACGATTAGCACTGGAATTACTTGTTACATAAATGAGAATCGAACCTTCGACCTCTCATAAAAAGGATTAGGTCCCATCCAACCGCAGCATAACCAGTCAACCTTACCTTACTCATACCAAAACACCAACCGTAATAGATTACCCATTATTAACCCTAAATCCTTTTTTGTTACTTTAAAAGTAACTTGCAGGATCGCAAACGGCCAGACAAGCCAGAGTCAACATCGCAGGAATTAGTCCAAATTATGTGCGCCTAGCCCTCCCCACTACCCACCCCTTGGTACCCGGCCGAATCAATATTTGTTGTCCGTACTCTTCTTCCTTTAATACAACACGCACAATACTCACACACACACTTTTCATTGGAATATCGACTTTGTACTGCAACAGATAAAGTTAGAAAAGTTCGAGAAAATTCTACCAACATGTGATGTTTTGGAGCTAACAACGAAGACTCATCCCCCATTACAGCTCTCTCACTCGACGCAATGTCGTCCCTCTCTAACACGGTTTTCCTCTGATATCGTATGGAAGGTTTACGCTGCGTCTGTAATGTTAGTTCTATTTATACACGAATCATATAACCTTAATGCACAATGACCTAATACATTGAAATGTCGGTGAATAATGCACAACTATTGTACTGCTGCACAAACAAAATAAAGTGCAAGATTAAATAAACACGTATAAAATAAACAAAGGGTCTGCACCGCTTTAAATTGGTGCACATTTCGATTTATCGATCCGGTCATATGGTTTAAAACCAATTTATGAATCGTTCTTTCTAGAATTAATCTCTATGGAACGTCCGACATTTAAATACTCGCTTTTAGCGGCTTGCACGTTCGGTTGACAATTGTCCAAGTCAAGCAACTGGCGCAACGGTTGTTCTTTAGATGGGTGACCGAAAAATATTATATCAAGTTTCCCCGAACTTCGGAAGGTAAATTAAGTCGTTGGTCCCTGGATGGCTGTCGCCAATGAAGTTAATCCGTATTCAGACTGGTGGGTTTCGGCCTAAACATCGAGCTTGTTCCATGGTCTTGGTCTCCTAATATTGTACCGTGTGGTTACGGCAGACTGGAATACATACAATAACAACAAATCCCAACTCTTCCCACGGATACTGTAATTAGCTAAACAAAATATTTATCACTTAACATGGTAGTAGCGCTCTAGCATTCAGTTTTACTTTTTAAAGGTAAAACTGAATGCTAGAGAATTTATTATCATGATTATGGAAAACCTCTATACTATCGTGGACGTGAATCGAAGTCCAACAATAGACTGTGATGGGCTTAAAGGAAACCTGCTACTTGGTGGTAAATTAGAAAAGCCAAGGCTACATTCACATATCAATTTTTTAAAAATACGCGACTAACTCTTGTCGTGAATATTCATAAAGAGCTGTTAATTGCACAACTTAGCAAATACATTGGAGAGAGCGACTCCGCTTTGGGTAGGGCTGTCTACCCTGGAACTTGAGGTGCGATCTACTCTTGTAAGAATATTAATTGGTTTTAACATAATTAGTTAGCAACAATTATTTTGTAACATAAGCGTCTAACGCAAATGGGGCCTACGGCTGTGTGTTTTAAAATAAATCCATATTTAAATGTATATATAATTCTTTTCAGGGTTCAATAATTTCCATATTTCCCATGCATTCTACACACTTACTCCTTTTTACTTCTTCAAACTTCCACACACCACATCTGCGTTCTTCCTATTCTACAGCCTCTTCTGTGGGAGTTTTAAATGCTTGGTTTATATCGCTGCTTGATCCGGGAGTTCATGGATTCCTATATATCACGGCAAAAGCAGTGAAAAACAGTACAAGTTGAGGTGATTGAACTGAAAAAACGTATAGATAGGTACTCATAAAGTCTGTACAGGGAGATAACATGGATGGCATTGCTAATAAATATAAGTAAACCTACACTATGATTTATATAAAGCCAGCAATGCTCTATACATATATTTCAAGATTGGGTATATAATTATTATATATTACATTGTAATGAATAAAAAGTAGAAGTGATGATTAGTAATCTATCAAATAATCGTATTTTATCACAACATTAGGACAGTCAAACTCAAATTACATCAAATTAAATCTCAACACATTTCAATCAAAAATAAATTCTATGTAATCCGAATGCACTATGCATTCCATACAAATATCCTTTGAAAGCCATGTCAGATCTTCTGTCTGACGAAATACTGGACAACTATACCTATCGAATGAAATACCATTAATCCGAATACACTTTTACCTAAATTACGTATTCTTTCTTAGCCATTCTAGAACTTAACCTGACAAAACGACCCGCGCCTCGACAGCCCTAGATCCCGAAGGCGTGCCCCTCCACCTTCCCCCACAAAAGGCCAACCCGCACACACGCGCACGCACACACGCGCACCCACACGAGCGCATGAAGCGCGCGCAACCGGGAAAACTACGTGCCTTTTACGTACGTATTGTGTACAAGAACGCAAATGTAGTATATGGGTAATTATCACAATAACTCAAATTCCATCTGGTAAGTGGAAATTTTTGCCTATAATCAAAAATTACGAAGAAATATTTTGCGAAGCATATATCTTAACTCAGGGTCGTTGCTAACTTATGGCATAGAGATGTCCAGATTGTCCAGTCACACTATCCAGTAATTTTACTTTTTAGCCTTAAGCTTGGAACAGAACTACCTATAACAAAGCATACTAAAAGCATATCATTGTTATGTAGCCGAAGAAACTGGTGAGATTGAGGTACCAGAAGACCTTGGTTAAAAGACCTTGTACTCGTACATGGTCTCTCAGTTTTTTAAAGCAGAAAGCAAACGTGTAGACAATCGCCATAATGTCTGCTCGATTGCTTCCTTACTTAAAGTAAAATTTATTTTAAAGTTATCTAGTCTATAACACTACCGATTTTGGGTGCAATTCAATAGCAGACTGATTTATCGTTTCTATCCAATCCAAACATCTCAATCGTCAATTGATCTTGCCATTTCGCGTATACTGCGCAGAAAACGCGTGTTGGTTGTGTGCGCATCTATTTACGCGACGAGTAAATATGTACTCGCGCCGTTTGTGGAGGCTGCATTAATAATTCAATTGGTTGCTCGCCGCTCAGGTAGCGTTTAAACGATTTTTAACTTGCCGCCAAACGGATTAATTGGGACGGGAAGGTGGAACGCCTCGTTTGTTTCCTTGGTTTACATTTTCGCGTTCCAAATTCAATCGATTGAATGTCATTCGGTTTACGCCATACGCTCCATGTTGGTTTGCTTGAATGAACGTTGTGAAGTCTCGACTTCGAATCTGATTGGACGAAAATATGAAATATTTATTGTGAAATGAGATATATATCTACGAATAACATTACAACACAAAATTAATGAGCTTAAATATTAGAACAATTTTTTTAAAGTAATTTGTAAACTAACAATTTTATAGGCTAAGCCTGAAATAAACATATTTTATTTATAATTTATTTTCTTTTACAATACACTGGTTTCTAACATTTGGCCGGTGCAGTGGGAAATTAGGGATAAGAGTTAAATAAATTGACTAACAAATCATGTGATCATGACTAATGTCTAACATAGGCTCGTCTGGTAAAATACAAATTTTAATTGCAAAAATATTTTTAAGAGTTCCTTAAAAAAGAGTTTTCGAGAAAAGGATTTGACCATATTTTAATAATACCTATATACCATGGTTTACATAAAAAACGGAACTTTAGGAGGAAAGTCACTTTGCGCATTTTTTCCCAGTTTTTTAAGACATTGTAGGCTGAATCACTTTTTAGAAGTAATTGTCTGAAGGAAAGATGAGTTAGTGCTTCGGACGGCACGTCAAATAGTCTGTACTGGCTACAAATTAAAGATAAAAGTTTTAACACCCACCAATTATTGGTCCTGCGTGGTGAGCTACGATCCAATGTTCCTATGACTGTGCTATGTAAGTAGGCTTGGTGCATGCAGTGGGACGTTATAGGCTGATAATGCAAATTCAGTGAATACAGTTTGCCACATAAATAAAAAACAATTGCAAGTTGCAACTAACTGGCAACTTTTACTAGGTGGTTGACTCGATACTGAGTCGTCTAGGTATCACCGCAGTGCCAGATATCCCGAGAAATATCAATATTTGTGTATTTCGGGATGAGGGCGGTGTTTATAATAATGACCTAATTAATATCTGTCGTGTTTAGTATCTGGTGCCGGGTGCAGGGCAGTTTTGACGTAAAATAAGGACTACCTTCTCTTATTAACATCCTCCAATCCTGCATCTGTCTAGGTCAGGCGAATCACTTACCAACAGATGAGCCAACTGACCATCTCGTTTACTTTAAATAATAAAAAGAAACAAATACTAATGGCTGGCTAATGTGAATGTAATGCTATTTATTTATGAGGTAAATGTTACTGTATATCTGTACAAATGGCGGGTGGTGATTGGGGCGGCAAACAGCCGACACAAACATCCACTCGCGGCTGATTCTTTACCAAACACTAATATTTGAACCCGCGACCCGCCAATGCGCCCCCGCCAACCCGTTGACTAATAACGATATTTAGCGGGACGTTTTAATGGCTTATTTTGCAATGTTGCCATTTTAAAAGTTACAGTTTTATGACAAATACGGGGAATGGAACACATGATTTCGTAAATAATGTACAAATTATTTAGTGTCAATTCCGTCAACAATTCACGAGTATTATTTGAAACGTTTTATTTTAAAAACTTAATAATGGTTTATGATTGTGGTATGAGTAATTTTAAAAGAGTTCATTCGTGGGAAATTAAATTACAGTGTTTTACTATATTAAATCATTACTACTACACTGCCATGACTACTTAAAAAACATTTTATTTTATTTACCAATAGGTATCACACAATATTTATTGAAACTACATTTATTGCAGTCTTTGCTATCATTATAAAACGTTTACAAATATAAATTCCGACATAAATTATTATTAATAAAACTTTAAACTTATACAGCACAGTTCGCAAATAACAATAATAAAGTAAACACTAATATCTCAATTTATGTCATACAATTGATTAATTCCGTCCATTTGCATGTCATCATTACTGTCCAAACACAAAACTCAAAGATTGGTACAGAACCAACAAGGCCTTCACACGGGAACCGAACCAGTAGCGGTGCTAACTGACTACGGCATGCATAATTTGTGCTTTAATCGTATTGAATTAACCTTATTTTTTTACGTACATACACTGAAAATACTTGAGCAAGAAAATACCTTAAGTAGGGTGCAGTCGTAACATAGTTATCTAGTGAATAAGGATATGAAAAACTATTTTTAATTATGTATTGTAATCTTTGACGACCCATTTGGTGATGCGGTTGAGAGGTCGACGCAACACCAAGGGTTCCGGGTTCGATCCCCGGGCAATACAAACATTTGTGTGCATGAACATGTCTGTAATGGTCTGGGTGTTTTCTATGTATAATATGTATGTATTTACAAAAAACATGTATATAAGTATGTTTATCCGTTGTACCCATAATACAGGCTTCACGCTTTTTGGGGCTAGAGGGCGCTGTGTGAATGTCAGTGGATATTTATTTATTATTGGATGAAAATTAAAACATGCTCTTACACAAAAAACTGGCATGTAAGAGAGGAGTGTTGATTAGGTTGATTATTGTTAAAAACTTAAAACTAAACAAATATTCGACACAAAGTTTTTCGCTATGTAACATTAATTACATTCTAATCCCATAAGGAAACCGCTCAGTGAGTGTCATTGCAGTTTTGCACGATTTTTCCAGTTTCGTTAGCATACTGGGGGCTGAATCAATAATTATTTGAGAAAAAAGAGGGATTGGTCCGCGTGGAAATCTTTAGAATAATGAGTAAAGTAAAAAAAAACTACTGTATAATAAGGTGAACGTACAAGGTAAAGTTCAAATGCTGACGAACTATGAAACCATTATAAAAGGAGTGGCGGCAATCAGCTAGCCGAGCCCTGTCTAGACCCATTTATCTTCAACCAAAATGGTTTTGGTACTCCATTTTAGGAGGTCTTGAATGTCAAAGACAAAGTCAAAATCCATTTATTCAAATTAGTCTTATAAAAAAGAGTTACGCGCGTCAAAAATATACAAAAATACAATAAACAAAACGTTTAAAATACTAAAGTACAACAATGACTTTTGATGCTTGAAAAAAAAAGCGCTTCAGTGGTTTGGCCTGTTGAGAAAGAAGCACCCAAAAAAAACAACAGTATATTAAACAATTAATTAATGTAAAAATATATATTATGTTAATGGTTTTATTTATTTCTTTAGTCAAGATTTTTCCCCCATCATTTTGAGATTGTGGTGGCTCATTGGTGTGGAGTGTTGCGATTCTATCTGGAGGGTGCAGGTTCAAATCCCGCCACGTGCCAATGTCTTTTTGAATTTTATAAATTATATGTCCGTTTATCGGATGCTCTTACGGTGAAGGAAAACCTGCGCACGCCTGCGAAGAGATTCAAAGGTTGTGCATGAAATTGGCCAATCTGCACTGGGGCCGCGTGGACGACTAAGGCCCATACACCATTTAGGGGTAGGTGATGATTATGAATAAGTTTTTTTTATAAACCTGGACTGATGTGTCCTACCTATTTAACAAGCTATTTTACTGTAATTTAACACCAGCCCAGCTATACTAAAGTGGATATCGATAACTAGCATGTTTTCACATACCGTCTGACGGGGCCTTTGCACGCTCGTACACAAAACCTGCAGTTCAATATTAACCTCTATTCATATACGTTTAGGGACCACACAACTGGCATAGTATAAAGTAAACTGTGCAAACACTGGCATCCGCTACATTGCTTATCTCTCTGAACAAACTCTGGGAGTATCTTAAAATATTTCCATACACGAGGCGGGGTATTCCTAGAAAACGATGCGTTGCATATCAAAACGGGGCAATATAGGAAGATGGGTGTAAGTAATACTGCCGCCTTTGAACTATAATTAAGTAAATAAAAACAGCCCACGAAACACACAAATAATTCTACTTCTACTGCCCGGAAATTGAAGTCGGAACCCTTGGTGTAATAGCCAACCTCTCAACCTTTATGCCATATGGATCGTTAAATAATAAGTTAACACAAACACATTTGGCATATACGTACTATGTATGAATTTTTAATAAAATATTTGGCTATACTATTTGTACCTGACTGGTTTTATTGTCATTGACATGACACCAAAATCAAAATGACTATGTCCTTACCTATAAGATGGCTTAAAGTTATCAAACTCAAACATATTTCATTTAAATGAAAATAAAACTTTATTAAAAATTAGCTGCTCCCCGCGGTGAAACATAACCTAAAAAGCATTTTTTCATCAAGATAGCCCGCCTAGAGTTAGTGGTAATTGTTGCCTAAGTATATAATGTGAATCTAAAACAATAAAAGGCAATTGCTTACTTATAACTTTAAATGTTTAAGATCACAGTATTTGGTTTGGTTCTTTTTTCGGATAGACTTTACGTTGTTGTCCGCAGATGGCTACACTTGAGAAGTGGCAAGCGCTGATAGCTCTCTCTAAAATATTCCGTTATTGCCCTGGCTGTCACAATCTTTACCCGAGCACTGACAAACTTATTACACATTACATTAATAGCAGAACTGGTAATATATAGGGATATATATAGAACTACCATCCGACCCAGCGGTAGCTTCATTTCATTCACAAGTGTTCTGTAAGGACCTAAACTGAAGAAACACATTTTCATTTTCTACTTGTGGGAGGCCTAGTCCAACAGTGGACTATGATATATTACCTAGAGCCCAGTTGCCAATGACTTTAGGGGCACATTGAGTCGCCCACTAATGTTAACGATGATAAGTCGCCGCGCGTGACTCACACTGGCAAACATAATTAATTAATTACAAAACAAACTCCACTATCTGCACGTCATGCATATTATAATGGTGGTTTATTATCCATTATTCATAAAACATAGCTCTAGTTGGAAATGATACTGAAAATTAACGAGAATTCTCGTAATTGTTTAATTTTTACCATGTAAAATCAAATAGAAATTAATCATCTTCATCAGCTCATTAAACGTCCCCACCGAGGGGCACGAGCCTACCCGTATAGGGTGATAAGGCCTTAGTCGTCCACGCGGGCCCAGTGCGGATTGGACGACTTCATACACAACCATCGAATCTCTTCGCAGGTGTGCATGAAGGTTTCCTCACGATGTTTTCCTTCACCGTAAGAGCGTCGGACGTTTATATATTTTCGAAAACACATTGGTACGTGTCGGGATTTGAACCTCAGCCCTCCCGGTAGGAAGGCGACAGTCCACACCATTGAGCCACCGACGCTCCTAAATTGTTGGATTGATAGGTCGTCTCATAAGATATATGACTCTGCAGTGTTAAGGTACCTAAACACTGCAGAGTCATATATCTTACTGTGAAATAGGAGTATTATATAATTATATGTTTTGGGAAAAGGGACTATAGCTAATAAATTTACAGTCTATAAGAGACTTATCATCTGTCTTTTCAGGTGATTTGTTGTGGCCATGGGACAATGTTGACGGAAAAAAACTAAACTTAACCAACCTAACTTATTTATCTCGCCATAAACTTTAAGAAAAAAAAAACTTGAAATATCATTTTTTATGCTATAGCAGGGAAACGAGCAAACGGCTCATCTAGTGGTAAATAAACACGCCGCCCATGTACATTTGCAATACCAAAGGGGAACTAAAATGCGTCCCAGGTCGTATCGCTCTGGAATTATCTCCGGCAGCAACTAATTCCACAATTTAGTCAACTGTGACAAGAAATTACGACAAAACGCACTTTGAGTTTTAATGAATGATGTATAAATGAATTTATTATCATTATCACCCAACGCGCTATGTAGCGAGCTATGCTTGAGATCTCTCTAGGGAAAAGATCAGAAATGATTTAATCCGTAAAAGTAATAAAGGTGCCCGATCAGCAAGTTGAAGGGGCAGTGGGCCGGTCACGTATGTGGCACAAACGATGGCTGTTGGAGCATATGAGTTCTGAAGTAAACTTTGCAATCGTAGCGTAGGACACCCTTCGGCCCGATGGACCGATGACTTACTAAGGTCGCTGGTGGAGGCTGGATGAGGAAAGCGGAGGACCGGGATTTCTGGCACAAAATGGGCGAGAAATATATCCAGCAGTGGACCGCAACGGGTTGAAGAGAGAGAGAGGACAATTATTTTGGGCTACAGTTTTTAGCGGAATCTAAAGAAGATAATTATACATGGACATATAAAAAAATTATACGAACTTGAAGATAAAGAAAATATTGTATGCAAGACATAAGTACTGGTTCAAAAAATCCGTTTAATCAATAATATTATACGAACTTAGGCGATTGAATACAAGCCATAACACATGCAATGAATAAAGAGGATTTTTTTCTTACCGAATGTGCCCCTAGATTAGAATACAATTAAATCGTCGACCCTAAAACAATCAGTGCCGACAACAATAACGGTTTACAAATAATGCTCACAATAAACGTCGGATGAACGTACCGGGCATGAATCGCTCTGCTCACCCCCGGCGGGGGACTATTTTGGAATCGTTCGTATTTACGTAATATCATAGATACCTTATAAGGATGCTATCGAGAACATTCTCAATTTAACCGCGAAGACTTTCTTTTTGAGTAAAGTAACCTAACTTATTCGTGGTGTATCCTACCGAATTTCAAACAACGTCCGGCAACCGGTTGACATGCGTTTGTCTGTAATGATTGTTTTTATGCTATAGCAGGCAAACGAGCAAACCGCTCATGGTTGACGGTCGTTTACCATGGTAAACGACACCGCCGCCCATGGACATTTGTAATACCAGAGGGCATTGAAATGCGTTGCCGGCCTATCAAAAGAAAAAACGCTCCTCTTTTAAGGTCGCCAGGTCGTATAGTCCAGAAAATTACTCCGGCATCAACTAATTTCGCAATTTCACCATCCGTGACCAGAATTAACTACAAAATGCACTGTCGACGACTTCCGTTCGTCTTGGTGGTAAGGATCAAATTTTGAGTTACAATGAATGATGTTAAATGAATTTATTTTTATTATTATGAAATGCTATAAAATGGCCAAACGAAGAAAGAAGAAAGGGCAAGGTAATGAAAAGAAAGTGCATACTTAATACGTTACATTAAAATTTAATTAATAATTAAATAAATTTTCCTATCATTTTGGTATGGCGTTGTCTTTTTTTGTCATGTAACATTTTTGTCTTATTTTTATTTAGGCAAATATATATACACAAACATATAATCTATAGCAATGATATTCTGTATATGTAAAGGTAGATACGCCATCCGTGCCTCAAAAACGAACCGCCGAAGAGAGTACAGTTTGTACTCTTTTGTTTAGGTAAATGTGTTCGAAATTCGAAATATGTGTATGGGTGCTGTCACATAATTCGGAACACTTTTTTCGATTGTTTTGTGAGCATATCACGAATTCATACTTTTTAACATCATTGCTATAGTAGGTACAAAGTTACGATTTTGTTGTTTTCGACATAGCATCTCGATCGATGCTAAAATCGGTTCATCTGTCCGCGATCCCTCCAAACCCAGCAGCGGATCATCCTCGATCTTACCGATATTACCGCCGCGGGCGCCGCATAAATAAAAATACTTATTACAACGGTCGGGGCGGTGCTGTATAAATATGTAATGCCGTTTTTGTACGCCCAGCCTCGTGCAACCTTTTTAGACCGATTGCAAAAAATATTACATAGAGTTAGCACTCGTAGTTATCAGTTTAACGATTATCTAGTAAAATTTGTAAATCTATATTTTGTTCTGTCTATTCTCTCTATTATAAAACCTAAGCCTTTTAAAACTTATATTTATTTCAGTAGATATCTCTTTCTTGTTTATGTTCTCGTATTAGAATGAACGTACTATTAAAAACTCAGTATCCTTTTCTAGTTCAAAAGGCATTGCAATATACAAGACCTTTTTAAATAAAAAAAATGCTCTACATTCTGTCAAATTCAAATGTGTTCTAAAATTCTTTTTTCAACCTGCGTTCCTATTCTACCTACGTGTGGAGAGCGACTAGGTCTGTCTTGCATCGCTGTTTGCGAGAAGCGATTTTTGTAAATATATGCCTAACTTGACTGTCAATCGAATAGCTGACATAATAATCTCTAACATCACATCATCATCATTACAGCCCAATTATGTCCACTGCTGAACGAAGGCCTCCCTAATGATTTCCACGCGGACCGATCCCTTGCAGTTGACATCCATCTGCTACCCGCCACCTTAACCAGATCATCCGTCCATCTGGTTGGGGTCGGCCTACGCTTCGCTTTCCGTTACGTGGACGCCACTCGAGAACCTTTCCGCCCCATCGGCCATCGGTTCTACGCACTATGTGCCCTGCCCACTGCCACTTCAACTTGCTAATCCTCTGGGCTATGTCGGTCACCCTAGTTCTCCTACGGATATCATCGTTTCGGATTTTATCGCGTAGGGAGACACCTAACATAGCCTCTCCATAGCACGCTGAGCAACCTTGAGTCTATTCAAGAGGCCCTTAGTGAGCGACCACGTTTCGCTTCCGTATGTCATAACTGGCAACACACACTGGTCAAAGACCTTCGTCTTGAGACACTGAGGTATTTTGGACGAAAAGATCTGCCTTAACTTCCCGAACGCTGCCCATCCTAATTGGATTCGACGAGAAACCTCCTTCTCGAAGTTGGACCTACCCATTTGGACTACCTGTCCCAGGTACACATATTCGTCAACAACTTCGAGGACAGAACTTCCAACTGATATCGGTATAGGTACGACATGGGCATTAGACATGACTTTCGTCTTGTCCATGTTCATTTTAAGACCCACCTGTTGAGAAGCTCCGTCTAGGGTTTCGAGCATAGTGCTTAAATCCTCCATGGATTCTGCCATGACTACTATATCATCGGCAAATCGAAGATGAGTGATGTACTCGCCATTCACGTTGATGCCAAGTCCTTTCCAATCGAGCAGCTTAAACATATCTTCCAACGCAACTGTGAACAGTTTCGGAGATATAACGTCTCCCTGTCTCACTCCTCGGTGCAATTGGATAGGTTGTGTAAGCTCTTCATGTACACGGACTGACATAGTAGCGCTCTCGTACAGACATCTCAATACTTCGATATAGCGAAAGTCAATATGGCACCGTTGGAGGGCCTGAAGCACAGCCCAAGTCTCGATCGAATCAAAGGCTTTCTCATAGTCCACAAACGCCAAGCATAATGGCCGGTTATACTCTCTAGTCTTCTGTATAACCTGCCGCAGCGTATGTATGTGGTCTATGGTGCTGAAGCCTTTGCGGAACCCGGCTTGTTCGGGGGCTGGAAATCATCAAACCTACGCGCGAGACGGTTCGTGATGACTCTGGAGAACAACTTGTAAATGTGGCTCAATAGCGTGATGGGTCTATAATTCTTCAGCAAGGTTTTGTCGCCTTTTTTGAAGAAAAGCACCACCACGCCATTGCTCCACGCCTCTGGCGTCGCACCCTCACGGATCAC
Organism: Leucinodes orbonalis; assembly: GCA_019425675.1. Taxonomy (NCBI): domain Eukaryota; kingdom Metazoa; phylum Arthropoda; class Insecta; order Lepidoptera; family Crambidae; genus Leucinodes; species Leucinodes orbonalis. The sequence goes on along the minus strand of PQWD01001614.1, from coordinate 133,243 downwards.
GGAATTAAAGAGCTTCTGAAGGTCTTAAGCACTGGCGTGCCACCTGCTTTCAAAAGTTCTGCGGTAATTCCGTCTTCTCCGGGGGCCTTATTTCGCTTAAGTTGTTTCAGAGCCATCCTAATCTCGCTCAAGGTGACTTCCGGGATATCCTCAGATAAATGTCGGGTTAACTTAGCTCTCGGGCTAAGCTTGAAGCGGGAATCTGTGTAGCGGTATATAACTCGCTGTAAAACTTCTCAATCTCCCTCAAAATCTCTGGTTTAGATGAGACTACATTTCCACTGTTGGTCTTCAGACTAGTCAGCTGGCTTTGCCCAACAGACATGTTCCTTGCAAACACCTTGGAACCCTGTTCCGTTCGATCGCCTCTTTAATACACTTTGTATTAAAGCGACGAATATCGCGTCGCAAGGAGCTGGATATACGTCTATTAAGCTGCCGGTATTGTGACGCGTCGTCTGAAGACTGCAGTTTCATCTGTCGTCTTGTCGCCATGAGATCGAGAGTCTGTTGAGATAGTTTATTGGGTCTTAATTTGCGTTGTCCCTTGCAAAACTTAGACCCAACTGTTTGCAGAGTTTCCACTAGCCCGCTATTTATATCGTCCACTGTTACGCAGCTCTCTAGGCATTCAAAGCGATTCTGCAGTTCGAGTTGAAAGCTCTCGGGGTTATTGATTTGAAGCACGTTAGGTCGGAGCGTAGACTTCATCAGGCGAGACCTCTCCAGTTGAACATTAATATTTAACGTGCCTCTTACCATACGGTGATCGCTACCGGTTTTCACCCTGGCGATCACAGAGACGTCGTTAAATATATGTCTTCTGGTGGTCATGATGAAGTCAATCTCATTTCGTGTGGAACCATCGGGACTCAACCAAGTCCACTTCCTCTGCGGCGGCTTCTTGAAAAAAGAGTTCATCATAAAGAGTCCCTCTTTTTCCAATCTCTAACAATCAGTATTATATCTAATAGTATAGTAAGTATAGATATGATTTAGAATACTGTTCAATAAAATTTGCGTTTATTGTAAAAAAAACCTCATTCCTAAAATGCAAATGCAACAATTGAAAATAAATAAAACGCGATATTTGAGATTCGTATTACCCTACATTTAATAATAATACCTGGTAAACCTTGGTAATGACCAAGCGTAACCATAGCCTAACATTCTACTATAAATATGAAAAATAAATCTCCAATGTTGTTGGCATTTTATTTAAATTGAATTATAAATGCCCTCGTTTCATTTCCATTTATAAACTAACAGAATACGAAATACTATCAATAAACAGGATTAATCACCAATTCATTACAGCGCGCGCAAACTTAAAGATGGCGTCGGTCACGTGTCGCACGATGCGTTTTTAATTGCAATCATTCCGTGTTTTATGTTGTTTGCGCTTTCTGTGTTTGGACACAGGCCTTATTTATGGCTGGTAGGAACAGTGGGAATTAATTCTCGCTACATACGCTTCGGGAGGGTTTCAATTGTGCTTTTCGGTAGGAAAATTTTCGGGTGTGTCTTCGTCTTGGGTTCGTTAAGTTTATTGTCTCACGACCCTGTGACCTACTCTGTAAAACGTCAAAAATTTCTTATTTATCGAGTGGTGTATAAAAATACAGGTAATGAGAAAAACCTTTAATGTAGCTTGAAAAGTAGGTATGTACCTGCGTCTAAAAGTAATGCCTTTGAGAAAAACTTCAATGAGCATGTTGGCAACTACACTAAATACCTGTAGAGTATGAAAAAGCAGTGTTTATACCGTGTTTTCGTTCAGCCCGGAAATTCGCCATCATATTAAATTTATCCCTTCCTGATTCCCAATTGCCTCTCTCTCTCCAACCTATTGCAGACCGCTGCTGGACATAGAGCTCCCGCAACTCGCTCCAGATATCTCGTTTCTCAGTTTCCCTTGTCCTCCACCACGCGACCATCGTCTTTAGCAAATTTAGCAAGTCGTCCATCTTGCTTAGGTAACTACCGTATCTTGGTCTCGACTCTAGAACTCCAACGGCCATCGGTGTTGCCACATACGTGACCAGCGCACTTCATAAATGATTATTCTTACTTTAATGAAGATTCCATGACGTATTTCATTTGCAAATCAAAACAAGGAGCCGTTTATCTTACAACTCCAAGTACCTTCTATTTGCACATTGTACGAAATGCCCTCGACGATACTGAAATATTACAATACGGAACCTTCGAACATCTGCGCCCTAAGTTGCTAATAATTTCATTAATTTACGAAACTTAAGTAAGTCGGGTCTAAGCGGGTCGAGGTACGTACAATTTATGTTAAACGCTTCTCTCCAATGCAAACAGTGCCTTATACTTAGAAACTAGCGACTTGCTTCTAAGTAGATTAAGTAGCTATGTAATGGGAATTGGTGCATAGTTACTTAGTTATGTTTTGGCTTGGTAGTACGATAGTTACGAACCGTGTGGTGTAATGGTTGGGATGTTTGGCTAGACTAAAGGTTCGATCACCATGCTTTACAAAAAGTTAATCTCAAGTGTCGTCCACATAACGGAAAAACAAGTGTAAACGACCCCCAACCAGACGAACCAATGACATGGTCAACGGCGGATTCAGGGGGAGGGTCATGGGGTCATGACCCCCTGAGCTATTTTAAAGAACTATACTAACGTATATGAACGAAATACCTTATAAGTTTTTAACCTAACTACTACTATGTGACCCCCTCCTGGCGCCTAACCTGGATACGCCCTTGGACATGGTAAAGACTTCCAGTGGCAGATGAATGTCGACTGCTAGGGTTCGATTCACGTAGAAATCATTAGATGAGGCCTTCACTCAGCAGTAGACAAACATTGTTGAAGTAATGATGATGATTTTTACTGTAACCATATGGAATACAAGATGCGACGTTCCAAGCTTAGAATAGTTTAATAGTTTATTTGTCCTATGTTTTCATGTAGGTTTTCTTTTTTCGTACACGGTCAATAACATTTATTAATTCTTTCTTTCTTTCGAATAAAAAAAATGTCATAATAAATAAATATCCACTGACATTCACAGCGCCATCTAGTCCCAAGTTAAGCGTGAAGCCTGTATTATGGTACTAAACAACGATAAATACTTACATACATTTTTTTTGCAATACATACATATTATACATAGAAAACACCAGACCATTACAAACAGACATGTTATGCACACAATGTTTATACTGCCCGGGATCGAACCCGGAACCCTTGGTGTTGCAGCCGACCTCTCAACCGCAACACCAAATGGGTCGTCGACCATAATATAATGTAATAAGTTCAAACCCGTATTTTAGAACGACACTTAATGTTGAACTTTACTTAAATTGAGTTAGAATGGGATAGCGCTATATACAACAAATAGCGACATCCCTTTCTACATCTATTTTAGTAAAGATCAATGCTTGACTCTCGTTCTAGAATACAGGCCTACGAGTGCAATTAATGATTGCTATATATTACATTAAGTCCCAATTTAACTGAAGTTAACGTGAATTTCAAACCCAGAGCTAAACCGTTGACTACATCGAGCAATGCATACATAATATATTCCCAATATATAATTCAGGGGTCCTCAATTAATCTCCGAGTGAGCGATCAAAGCGTGCAACGGAACGCATCCTAAATAAATACACGCACATCTGCACCCTTATCTGTGGATCGTCTTACGATTTCTGAACACAATTGTATTCACAACACAGTTTATCGAATGGGTAACTGCTAGATATGAAACATAATAAAAAATACTGATACAAATCCAAAGTCAAAATACTATCAGAAACGTTAAAAAGAAAGAAAAATAAAATATTTACTTATTAAACACGAACATTACATAACTACATTAAACAATGCAATCAAGACATTTAACTATATTATATAAAAGAGAAAGTTGTTACACAGTCACAAGTGAAAAATAAATACAATTACAATAGCTTTAAAAAAGTGGTAATACCTACAAAATATGGTGGACGGTTGCCCTCCGATCGGAGGGCAGGCTCAAATCTCGCCACGTACTAATGTGATTCTGAATTTCGAAATTATTTGTACGTTATCCGGCGCTCTTACGGTGGAGGAAAATCGCGAGGAAACCTGCCTGCGAAGAGATTCAAAGGTTGTGCGTGAAGTCGGCCAATCCGCAGTGGGCACACGTGGACAACTAAGGTATACATCCGTAACGGGTAGGCTCGTGCCTCTCGGTGGGGACGTATGAGCTGATGATGATGAACACATAATAAAGCACACACTTTAGTTCCAAAGGGGTCGGCAGCGATGTTAGAGTGCCATTTTGCGCGGTCTTGACCTATAACTTCCTTGAAATCGAAAAATAACCACATCTGCCTTCAAATCAAAAAAAAATCCGTACATACTCGCTTGGGACCCCAGCCTTCTTAAAGACTTCACCAATTCGGTCAAGAAAAGTCCTTCTAAGTGGGGGTACTCTTATATAAACAATGAACTAACTATATGAACAATCACGAAAAGTATTACCAAAAAATATCCGAGCCGCTTGACACATACGTTGACTTATTGTTATTTTAATCCGTATTTATTTATTTATTTACATTAAAACATGGTACAATTATTGGTGGTAATATTCAAATGAAGTTTCACAAGTTTCGCCAAAAAATGGCATGTAAAAGTTAACCAAAGCGATATTACATATATTTAGTTTAAGAACTCGCTAACATGATAAAAATTCTTCTCAAGAAGCCACAACTGTATTTTTTAACAAATAATGTATTTTCAATATTTTAGGCTATTTGGAATCTTATTATATTTTGACACACATATTTAAACAATTTTTCATGTATAAAGTGGTTCTAGGTGCTGACTTAAGTACTAATCTATCTGGATTTCTTTTATTTCGAGGTAAATATCACCTGCCCTATTAAATAGCTTAAGATTGTTCTAACAAATTTGCAGCTCTCAAAATGTAAAGGCTTGGAAATGTCAATAATTTAAGATCCCTAAACAAAGGTTTGCATGATTCAAAAGGTGGCATGCCATAAATACTCGTACGCATTTTTTTGTGCCACAAAACTCTATGTACATTTACACTATTCCCCAGAAAATCACTCCATAACGTAAGATGGATGCGATGTACGCATGATAGGCATCTAGGATAGTACTACGATCCGCTACATGTCGCAATCTTCTTAGTACATAGACATAACGATTTATTTTGTCACAAACATTATTTTATACAAAATTATTAATTAAAATTTCGACATTAAGGCATCATCAAAAGGGTACAAAATCATAACCACGAGCATACTTCTATGTCACTTTGACATGTAACGACCGATGTAATGATGAATGAATATTGTGTCCAACTGTCGCGATGAGCAGAATTTTGCCGCGGTGTGCATCTTATTTTATTGTTTGGCTATGCTCCCGCTGCACGCTGGATGCATATCGTTAGTTTGAAAAGCGTAGGTATTAGGACCTATTGATATGAGCACAACAAAAGTCAACAGCTATGACGCCTTTTACAGCTCTTACTAAAAGTATTGGGCGATTTCATTTTACTATTCCATCACTACAGAGCTATTAGTAGGTACCTAGCTTAACAACCAAAAAATATTTGTCTCTATTGGTCTTCAGTACGTTGTTTAAACTGAAACTGGTGGATCAATTTTAAAAGATACGGTCACATAAATAGGCCTAACAGAGTGCGGGTAAAATGTGCTGGTCCCCCATACGACGAGCAATCGGGGGATTATCTTTCTTGTGGCAGACGTTGACCATGTTATAGCTTGTGGTGCCACAGAGTTGCAGATATATTTATTTTTCAACTTTATTGCTCGATCGCGATATGTCTACGATAATTATTGCTGAATTACTCTGGTCTCCATCGTCAGACCCTGACTTCCTTAAAATGGGTCTACCTCGGAAGTATTCTCTTTCCAACAAAAGACGACGAAGATATCCGCGAAAAAACTTAAAAAAAAAGCATATATATATATATATATATATATATATACGGTCGAATTGAGTAATCTCCTTTTTCGAAGTCGGTTAAAAAAGAAGTAGTCGTTAAAACATACTACACCGCATTGGGTTCACGTGGTAGGTTCGAAACTTATCTAACACCTATTACTAGGTACTTCATTATTAAAAAGTCGCATCTTTGTGGCGTTTAGTGTGTTGTAGCAATATCTGGGAAATTTGATACAAGATGGCCGCCCGTCCTGCGTCATTTAAGATATTGCCTACATTAATACACTTAGGAGCGTTCCAGCCGCTTCTAATAAGCTTGAAATGTCCGCGCCTATGGAAATAGGGACGTAGAACTGAATATGATAATTTCTCTACACCTATTTCTTTATTATTTACACGTGTTTTGACATTCTAGCATAATTATATATGTTTATCTGAAAAACAGAAATACATACACCAAACTAATTGTTTAATAGAAGTTTAAAATAATTTTGTAACGTGTAAATAAATTATTAACTTTGTTACAGTACGTCAAAGGTAAGTATCTACCTATCTATCTTTACAAAATAATAATTGTATTTTAACACTATAATTAGATACCTACATTATCAAAACATGTAGATCTATCAAAGGTTATAAAAGTCCCTTTATGCAGACCAGATATGTTTCAATACGCATTCCGAAATGACATTAATTTAGATTTCCAAAAAGACTGTAAATAAATAATTGTAGCTACTTAGTCTCTGTCAGGAAAGCTTAGTCCAACAATTAATGAAAGAGAGAGATGTATAATATACCAAAATAGTACCTATATACACAACCAAATGTAATAATCATGATATGATGATTTTATATAATGATATCATACTATGTATATTTAAATTATAAGGCGCCTGTACATACAAGTAGCTCCATCTATCGCCGCGTCAACAAACTAAAGTGCATACACGCGCTGAAACTGTTATTTAATTCAACTTTTAATTTATATTAAATTAAAAATAAAAATACGCAGCTCACAGCCATAATGACAACAATGCCGGCGACAATTAAACCTATTATTATTTATACTGGGAAAGCGACAACTCTCATGGTCGAGTAATGACCGAAAAAGTTGGTACACATTCGCGTTCTCGCGCCCACAATGGTATTTGCGGAAGCAATTTCGCGAAATGCCACAATTTATTTAAAAATTACGCCCTTGTTTGTGTGGGTAAATATTGACGTGTTTGGTTTATGATAATGGCAACACTGTACCGCTACTAAGCAACGTTACAGAAGGTCGGTTTCAATGTGAAATTATTTATTGCCTTCATAGCATCTTGTATAGCTTACAACTCAATAGGAACCATGGAATAAGAACTAAAGAAATCTGGCTCTTATTTGTGGATAATTGGCGCTTGTAAATATTTGTTATAGTTAGAAATGGCAAGATGAAGACTGTTTGCTAAGATAATACCTGCGTGATCCTTGATTTGATGACTTCAATACTTAGATTCATAATAATGAGAACGTGTCCTTCTGTAACTATATGTCCTCAGGTAAACGGCTAGCGACAGCATTATTTACCTGTAGAATGTACACATATTATTTAATATTTACCATCGGAACGCAAAGTTGACAATATAATATTTGTTAAGTATGCTACGCTTTTGAAAGTTTATATTTACAACATGAGGTTTTTAATCAAAGGTAAATTTAGAGAATAAACATATTAATAGGGGTTTGGTTAGCTGATTTGATTCAGAGTCGTAGTGTTAATTGAAATATTTGCGTTGTTATTTTAGTTTGTTCAACAGGTATCTCGTGATTATCCTGTTACTGTATGTTGTCATTCAATAATCATGGTTATGTTATTTATTATACTTATATGAGACAAGAATGAATAAATATCCACACAAATGAACTGTTAAACACAAAAGTGTATTTCTAGAAAAGTGATACCTCCCTTATTCAACTCAAAATATATCTACCTACAATGGAGACCGCGTCTTTGCAAGCGTAGCGAAGGACACCCTCCGAGTCGATGGACCGACGACTTACGAAAGGTCGCTTGTGAAGGCTGTATGAGAAAAGCAGAGGACCGGGATATCTGGCTCAAAATGCAAGAGAACTATGTACAGCTGACTGCGGTGTTAAGTTAAAAAAATAATTTCACCAACAAAAATCTTTACTACAAATGCACATTGTCAAATGATCATAACAAACCACGTACAATATAAACTTTAAGATATTTTAGATAATATCTGGTGCTTAAACTGTGACTAAAATTATTGAAGATCTCAATGTGTATGTAAGTTAATATTTTGTCGTAAAACTACACCGTAAAGCCGCTGAGGATATTATAGAAAAGGTAAATAATAGCGTCAGCATACGAATATCAACTTAATAAATTTACAAGTGTCGAGTTATTACAGCGGCGACTGCCAAACAACTCCTCCAATCGAACGCAAAGTCAACTGCAAACAATATCATCATTGTATTTGTACTGAAACAACAATTTGTAGCTAGCTTTAAATGCACGCCTAACACGCAGGCACACACTCGCCATGTGTACAGAGACAATATGTTGGAGACTACTAAGGTCTTAAGCAACGCGACAGAATGAATCTCCAACAGTGACTGATACGGCCCAATTCAAACACAGTCAACGCAATTTTGTTTTGACAAGCGGCTATCTCGAGCGGCTGGCGCAGTCTGAAAACGACCTAACTCTTTTGCACTTAGAGCTACATTGGGATGAAAAACCAATGGAGTAGAAACATCGGAAATTAAGGGAGGACCGACACGATTCTGTTTGCCGTCTAACGTGGTCCCAGGACGAAGTTACAAATATTTGACGTGTCAATTTTGTGAATGTTGGCCGAGAATTGCGGTTAATATTCCCCGGGCAGGTTGCTGTACGCGGTCACCCCTTAATTAAATGACTGAAATAGTCCAAATTGTTAATTTATTATGGCGCGGATCTGCTGAGGAATATTAAATATTCAATTGTGAAGACGACTTGAACATCGGGACGTAAGGCAAACAACTTCGTTGTCATCTTTTGCAGAGTTCCTCGCGACATGCATTAGGTTGAATTGGTTATTTCTAGACAATTCTGCTGAGGACAGATTTATGTCGGTCTCAACGATCGTCTCTAGATAGGTACTTCGTCAAGAATCATAAAGGATCTCATTATTTTAAATTACAGCCATCTAGATGATAGATTCGTAATCCAATTTTTCGACTGACAGAATTATTCTATCTACTTGTATCTACACATGAAAAAAGCTACATTTATCTAATGACCGTCCAGTTGGTATTTTCCAGTCTCAGTGCTTATGTACGTCCATTCGTTCCACGGCAGTGTTTGCCAAAGATTAAAGCCAGTATCGGCGGTTATCGTCTCGTTAGGAACAACATCAAACAAGCGAATCGATTGTGAAGACAAAACAATGTTCCAGCTTGTTTACGGCATATTGCTCGTTACCGCCGCTATTTATTTTCGAGTGGCAACACCGGAGAGTCCATAAACAAAAAAACACTCCCGCGTTGTTTTCATAAACAACAATGAGCGAGGCACTTCGAAGTAGTGTTAAGAGATGGAGCACCAAGCACTCACTTTTCGCGACAGAGGGGTTACTATAGAGTATTTTCATTGTGTGCTTTTAATTTTGAGTGCGCGAACTAGCCGGCTCTCCCGGGACGAATGTTTGCGAGCATAATATTTGCTTCCGCTGTATAATTCAGCGGCAGCCATATTTGCCAAAGAGCAATCGTTTTAATATAGCGCCGGTTCCTATTAGGGCCGGGATACTTCGTTAGATGGATTAATTTTTCAATCTTAATTATTCCTTTTGAATTTACTATAACAATAATTATTAATGAATAGAATAATGAAAGGAAAGTGAAATTTCCTCTACGTACCTACCGTATTGACACACTATCGCACAAACTTCTCTTAGTTTTAAAGTTGACAAAATAAGATTACGGGATTTACTAGCTTTCCTTGGGATATTATTACAGTTGCTAAGCTGTGACGCAAGCACAGCAAGCTATGAGTCAGAACACAGCTACACTAAAAGTATAACTGTTATGGTGGGAGGAATAAATGAGATTGACGTACCCGCATAAACAAACTTTCAAATGATATACCCATTTAAGATACAAAAATATGTCATAATAAGAGAACAGGACGGTCAGCTCGCTTATGTGTTAGGTTGGTAAGTGATACCCCTGACCATGACAAGCAGTGATGATTATTGTGTAAAAAAGGTTTTTTTAATTAATTAAACATTTTATCTTCCACAAATATAGTTATTTTTACTTAAAATCACGTTACTCACAATGCCTCCTTTAAGTAAAATTATATAATTTGGTAGATCACGCTCCTCTTGCCAGATGCTGTAGAGAATATAATGAACTTCACCTGAAGGAAATTGATATATTTCACGACTCCTTGCCTAGCTTCAGACGGAAGTTGTTAGATTTATTTTCTGTCGGTGTTTAGGTTCAAAGTTATATGGACTTCTGTCACCCTCGAGTAAACTACTAAATGCCTTGCTCGAGGTTGGTAAGTGATCCCAGTATTGTTAGTGTTTCTGATTAGTATTGTTATTTTCATTTTTAGTTTTTTATCTCATGCATTGTTATTCTAATGTTCATCAACGTTGTGTACGCCTATAAAGGGTATATGTACCAGACCTTAACCTTTAACTAAATGTTGTCCAATATATACTGTTGGTGTACCTTTTTAAATAAATAAAATAAATAAATATCTCCCTCTAAACATATCAATTTACAGTACAGTAAAATAAACACAAAAAAGCCATAAACACTGTATGTGTAGCAAGGTATAGATAGTAAGTACACCTATATTTTTCCAAATCATTCACGTCAAGAAAAGTCTTGACAACATATATATTTTTTGGTTTTCTTATATAAAACTAGTACCGACATCTAGCGGTGTGAAAAAACAATACTTAACAACACAAGTTTAAGTAGTACCAATATTCGCCGCTTGTCGCTAGCTGTTTCCTTTCTTTTCAAATTTAAACTTGATCTTTTTTCGTATTTAACTATTTATTCGATAGGTATGTACCATAGATATTGTAAGCGAAGCGCGCTAATACTAAATCTATGGTATGTACTATATTCGGTAATATTCACTAGCATAAAAATAAAGGGCAACTGAAAGCAAGCAGCAGTGTGGGTTTGAATAACTTTTTTTTTTACGACAGGAGATGCTTTTCGCACTATCTCCACTACTGGGAATGCCGTGGGGGGTGTGTGGGGCTTAAACCCACTAAAACCTGTCGGTACTTCTTCGATCACTGTCTCGCGAGAGTTATGTGAAGTCTATTGAGTACGGCCACAACTCTGTCGGTGATTACCCCGTAGGTGGTCCAACAAGTCGATCTCACCACGTCGAACTCTGGAAACGGCATGGAGTACTTGGCAGTTCCCATCACAAAGGAGGGGTGGAGCGATATATGCCATGATAGCACAGAAGTCCCACACCTGGGGTTTGAATATCATGCCTTAACCCTTTGACCGCCAATAACGCTTTAAGGCGCCCGACACAATAGATTTTATATTATATCTGGATTCCCGGCGTTCATTGGGTTAAACTTGTTTCCTGATAAAATATGTGAGTGTGCGATGGAATAAAACGAGTAAATTCCACCAACCCCTTTTCACCATCGGGATATAAGACGCAGGCGAACGTTCCATCCTTACGTAGTAGACGTTACACTTATCCGCCCCCGGTATGGTGCCTCGTTCCTAATGGGCACTGCAAAGGAATGGAACTCTTTGCCTCCTATATGTTCCCCGATCATTACAACCTGGCCGTCTAGAAGGCAAGAGTGAACAGGCTGTTTCTAGGCAGGCATGATCCCTCCTCGGCCAAATCGTCACTTACCATCAGGCGAGATGGTGGCGGTCAAATGCCTGTCTATAGATGATAAAAAAAAATATGAAGTATTTTTCTTGTAGAGTAGAAAGCATAACTTTAAAAATTTAATAAATAAATAATAAAGGACTGAATTATAGCTTAAATAATTGAAATAATTCTATTGTTTGACTAGCATTATATATCTTCATCTTGCGCATAACGGTGAGCAACTATATAATATACATTAAAATAAAGCCTTTGCTAGATTTATCTTATGAAAATAAAACGTAGTTGGAACATATTAGTTAAATTAAACAAGGATGAGACATAAATATTTATTGCAGTATAAAAAACACAAAAATAAACATTTCGCACAACAGCCTGCATGTCCTGAGTTATTCCAAAACATGCAGTTAATTGTGAAATCTGCGAGTTAATCGCAGGTTTATATATTTTATTCAAGAAATGGCTATTATTGCCAGTTTAATCAAAAGCTTAAAACCAAAGTGAAGGTATTTAAAACTAAAATTATGATGAAAATGATTTCAATAACTATTTTTTTTATTTTTCACATTGTATTTTATACAGATTGCAATTCGATTGAAAAAACTGAGTCCTTAAAACAGAAAGGTATTTCCTCACCTTTATTATACGCAAACGAAAATCCCTATAATTATTTCCTTAAAACTAAGTTATTGTACTCTTGTCATGTTAAAATAAAAACTATAAACCTACCAGATAAATGCAATTTGTTCCCATAATTTCAATGTTCAAAAATACAATATTAAACTTAATTTAATCAATGAAATTCCAATCATAAAGCTAACGTTAAATTAAATGGCAAATGTGTCATGGCCACAATTAAATCACTTAATTTCAAATAAAAAATCACATACGATGTAAAATAATATTTTAATACAATGAGAAGCAACATTGATATATATGATCAAGTATCAATGTCGGCTGGCAGCCGAATAAAATAATGTGATGTGATAAAGAAATTATGTCTCGACGTATATAACACTAGGTGTTATAGACAGACAAATCATAAGGTTGTAAGGTTTACGATAGTTAATCATTCTCGTTATCAAAACGAGATGTTAATTCTGAAAAGTCTCATCTTTAATGTTTAAAGGAGGGCACAAAATTATGTATTCGACAAAAGCATTATTACATATTCAAAACAATTTCGAGCATATCAAATATCTCCTCAAATCACTAATTATTTTGAAGCAATCAAATACAATTTTAACATATAGTTGATTAATAAAAATATATTAAAACCTAGAGCAACATAAGCCCTTTGAGTCACTCTTAAAGACAAAAGTGTTCGGAGTCATACAAGTACCCGTAAAAGGCCGTAAATCCAATGCTGGAATTACACCTGAAATTCTGATGAAAAGAAATTCAATTAAGAAACAAACATTAACCCATAGATTTAAAAACTAAACCTTTACTTTCTAAATCTGTGCATTAACCCATTGAACGTCGGGAATCCAAACACAATAGAATATCTGGCGCCTGAAGGCGTCATTGGCGGTCAAAGGGTTAAAACATCGTTCTTAGATATCTAGAACGGAGACTTAACGTAAATGTTAGAGGGTGAAAATGTTTTAAGAGAAATCCGTTTTATATTATACTTTCATATGTATACCATTAAATGGATTAAGAGGTATTTTTAATAGTTTCTTAAAGAAACATTTTGTTAGTTATAGTGATAAATATATAAAAAAATACGGACGGACTGTCATTATAACATAAAATGTGTCTACAACATGACAGATGCTGTCTATGATGTAATTTTGACAGATGTTTTTTGTATACTGACTTTTGGTGTTTTAACCTAAAAATTTGTAATCGAATTGGTCATTAACCGATACATAATTTCTCGATTGTTTTCCAAAAGGTATTAACAGTTTACTGCCATTTTTGCACAATTTCAGAGCACAGGCCATATACCCCTTTTTTAGATTTTTTACTAACAATGACTCTGTTGACAGATGCGCGCCAAATGTCTTAATAATTTGTGATTTTCCAAAACTGGCCAAATTTTGACACACTTTTGACGTTACTGAGACTCCGTCCGTATTTCTTATACGTCTATGGTTATAGTTTTATACATAATCTATCACAAAATCCAAAAATAAAGCTGTTTTTCAAGTCAATCCATACAAAACCATATTTATAAACCGATCTTAATTGATAATATGTAAATACCAATATGTACATATTAAATCTCCAAAAGCTGACCTACTCAACTTGCAGCGGGAATTCCTCAATATCTTCACACATTGAGTTAAATCCAGCTGCCCATGCCTCCAATGCTGCTTTCTGAATAAAACAAAAATAACCCTTTGATTTTTCTAAATAATTACAAGTTTCTAAGTGTCATTATTCCTTTTGAATAAAAATATTGGTTTAAAAAGACATTGAGTAATATTTTGAATTACTTATATTGAAAAAATGTGCCCTGGCCTTATTAAAGCAAAAAAAAATCCACTGTCACACAGTGCCATCTAGCCCCATATTAAGCGAAAAGTTAAGGGTCTAAACAGCTGATATTTATATTCATACATAAGCATACATAGAAACACAGACCATTACAAACAGACATTTTCATGCACACAAATGTTCGTACTGCCTGGGATTGAACCCGGAACCCATTTGTGGAGCAGCCGACATCTCGACCATTGCACCACATTGGTTGTCAAACTTTGAAATGAAAGCACCACTCAGGGCTTTAAACTACAATGATATTCTCAATAAAAATTCTTCCTAGTTTGTCTGGAAGACTACTGATTAGTTCTAAGCACTGCCAGTATTAGTATTCACATTTTTTGTAATACCACCACCATTGTTGGCTCTGTTGTTCAATACATAGATAAATATCACTAGCACAATCTAGACCCAATTTATGCAAAAAATAATATCAGACAAAGGATAAAAATACCTATATTACTTAAAAACAAACATGTTATACATTAAATATTGCACTATTATTTGGATAAATAACTGTAATGTTAAAAAAATTATCTTACCTCCTTTTTTGATAAGTTCTCCTTCTTTTTCACCTTTTTCTTGGGTTTAGTTTTCGGCTGAATATCAGGCATTGTAAAAGAAAGGTCTGCCAAATCATCTTCCTCGTCAGACTCTGGCTCTTGGGGCACCACATTTGTCTGTGTATCGCTGTCTGAATTTGAAATTTGACGGAATGTCACTTTCTTTGCAGCTTTCCCATAACTCTTCCTGTTAGGCTGAAATGTTCAAAAGTATATTTCATTAGGACTGAGAACTATATTTACTAGTCACTTCACCAGTAATGCTGTGAGCTGTGAAAGACATCAGCAAACTCAAGTAAAAATTGGACCCAAAAAGTCATTTCATTTATGTCACAATAAAGAAGCCCAGCTCACATAATTTTTGTGACTCCACCACAATTGATGCTTAGCCAAAATGCGCACAAAGGCCAACATACACTTATATACCATAGCCAATTTGCATTTATGTTTACTGTCACAGAAGTTTTAGTAACTATCTCAAGGGAGTAAATTATGTAAATTTAAATATGCCCATCAATAATATTTGAGATACACAAATTATGACCAATCCTGATAATTTGAATTTGTCAAAGTCATTAGTGTAACTAGAACCTTAGATGAGATAAACAATAAATTAATTACATAGGACTAAACAAATATTGTTATATTTATGACATAAAATTATTCATTAAAATTTTACGCATCATTAAAAGGGTACAAAATCACGAGCATACTCTATGTCAGTATACACTCCATCACTTAAAGGGCTTCTTACAGAGCGTTATTTTGATTAGTAAATTCACTGAAATACAGAGTTTTGTGGTCAGCACTCTTATCTCATCTTATCTCATTTTGTTTTAAACTTACAGCTTTCCTTGTTAATGTAGTCGAATTTATAGGTGGAGACTTATTATTAGCATTGTTTTAAACTTAAACTTAACTTACTTTGTTGTTAAATATGTATCTTTTTTTTTGGTGTGCAATAAAGAATCATATCTATCTATCTTAAGTACTATTTTTGTAAATATTTATGCTGTAAGTCTTCAGAAAATAAATAAATCCCAGACTGAAGCCATGGGCAGACTTTTGTTCAACTTAGTTTATTGTTTATCTAACGTAATAAAGTACATAACTTATCATCACATACCTTCAAATGATGTATAAGTTCAATGTTTTCAAACAAATGAACTGACTGTGAATCATCATCTTCATTCAGCACATTTGTAGCTGGAACACCATCCATTCCTACTTCAGTGGGATTTTGTGCATTCTCTTCAGGGAAAACTGGGGCATCTGCTGCAGATTTAATTTCCTCATACACTTTGTTAACTGCTTCTGAATTTGTTGTTGTACTGGTTTTGGCTGCAAGAGGCACTTTAGCTCTAGTTGGGCCTGTCTGAGCATTGATCTCCTGCAGCACAGCCCTGGCACGAGGCCTTAATGCTCTCACTTTCAGATTATCTTTCTTAACTGGTGACACATTCTCCTGATCTTCACTGTCATCAAATCCAAAGAATGTTATATCTTTGTCTTTCTGCTTATCCTTAGTTGAGGACCCTTTTTGTTTTTTGGACCCAGACATTTTACCCTCATCTCTTCTATTAGGGAGATTATCAGTATTACCTGCTTTTTCAGCACCAATTGGAGTTGAAATGGAGGGTGCTTCAGTCCTGGGTGTTTTTCTTGGTGTTCTATAAGAAGTATCATTATTTGTGTTCACTGAAAGATTGGATAAATCCTCAAATATAGAATTGGCTTTAGTTGGTGTAACAGATCTGGCTCTTTTCTTCTTACTGGCACTCCTTTCCACAACTTCACTGATAAATGATATTATACTTGTCTGTTTCAAATTTGGCTGGGCATTATGAACAATTTCTGGCAAATCCTCATTTGTATGGGCTACCATGTTGGTATATACATGTTTCTTTTTGCTATCATCAAAATTAATAAATGAACTCTCCACTGCTGGTGTCATGTTCGGCTTAACATATGTATTTACTTGCCATTTTATTGGCAACTGTTCAAACTGAACTCTCCATGGGCTGGCATGAGGTCTTCTTGTGGACATGTTCATACTACTACTAGCTACTGGTGGATCATCAAAGAAGCTCAGTTCCTCTTGTAAATTCAATGGATCATTGTAATTAGGTATGCTAGGGTTTGTACTGGAAGGTCTGGGGGTTTGCTCATGATTGGGTGATGTGACAGGAGAGTAGTTAATGTCATTATGATCCATAGGCTCAATATCTGCAGCAATGTCATCAATACCAACAAATACATGATTTTATTTTGTACTTCTGATAAATTAGGAACAACTGGTGCTTTAGCAATGACTATTTTAGGTTTTTGAGGATTTGAATTTTGCGGTCCTTTCTCTGATTAACTGGAGGTTTTGAATGTTTTGCAGTCCTTTCTCTGGATTCACTGGAGGTTTTTGAATATTTTGTGATTGTTTCTCTAGATTCACTGGAGGTTTTTGAATGTTTTGCGGTACTTTCTCTGGATTAATTAGAGGTTTTTGAATGTTTTGCAGTCCTTTCTCTGGATTAACTGGATTTTTTGGAGTACCTTGCGTTTTTGGATTTTGGGGCTTCTTAGAAATAACATTCTTTAAAGCAGCTAATGCACTGTTAATATTTTGATCATAACTTGTATTAAAAATAACAAACTTGGGCTTCAATGGTTGTTTCTTTTTAACCACCCTCTTGCGCTTCTTTTTCTGTGGTGCAGGTTCTTCATTAGGGTCATATGTGAACTCATAAACATCTAAATGACCACTATCTCTTTTAAGTGAGTTAGTTGTATTTTTCCTAAGGCTTTTAATATCAACATTTTTGGACTTTTAATATCAACTTTTTTTGGACTCCTCTCAAGTGGACTTTTCTTAACTAATACCTTGGATTCCTTAACAACTTTTAGTGAGGTAGGTTTCTCATTGGGTTTAGTTTTATCAGACTTTACTTTACTATGCAAAATTGGTGTACTAGCATGGCAACCCACAGGTATGAACTTATTCGGACTTACAGAATGATCATCAATTTAGAAGGCAAACGGCAGACTCTTTTAGGACGATTGATAATTAAGCTATTGTCAGCATCTTTTCTTGGTGTCTTAAAAGGAGAAATCACCAATGAATCATTTTTATTCGGAGTTTTGTTTTGTATGGGCAATGGCTTTGATGTTTCTATTTCTTACAGTTAGATAAGTTATTCAAAACTTGATTTTCTGCATATCGATTAGGCAACCTCCTGTCCCTACGCGGCCTTAAATTATTATCTAGTTTATCGAGTTTTTTTCAGCGGCTTCCTTGAGAGACTTTTTAGGAATGTCATGTGATGCATTGTCATCAGAAGCAGAGTTGGTCTTATCTGCCAGAGCTTTCCGTGGTTTGGAGACTTTATTGACACCTTTTGTCTTAGTTTTATGTTCTACACCTATATTTTCCTTGTAAACTTTAGTTGTCTTCGTTCCTCGAGTTTTTGGCGGCATGACGCTTAATGGGTTGAGGATTTAACCCATGAACGTAAAATTTCCAATATATTACACGATTGGCACAATGAAGTTCTCACTTAACAGGGCGAAATTACAGCACGTAAAACGTATTTATTTTTGCATTTTTATAAAATGCAACACAATAACAATTTTCGCTCGTTTTTCGATATTTGACCAAAAACAACTTATTTGACTGCATTTTTTTTAATATTCGTTCCATTTGAACAGGCTAAGATCATAGAGTATTCTGTCTTGTCATTAGTAATTTTGTTTTTGTTTAATTGATTAATAAATGAGTGATGATCATGAAGATGATGAGTGATGATAATGATGATGATCAGTGATGATCATTATAAGGAATGATAGATGATATTTGACTGCCCTACTAGTTTCAATAAAGATGTGAGACTTTACTAGAACCTTACGCGGACTTCTCAACTCAAAGTGATCGTTATACTTGCACTTGTTCACAAACACTAATGACACGATGTCTAGTTCCTTCGAGGACACGATGTTTAATAATCCACTATTAATACACATTTACATTCGATCAAACACAAATTTTAGTAAATAAAACAAAACCAACGATACGACACTTCATTTTCCGCCAAGAAATCCCGACATTTGACTGATGATAATCATGTTTTATTTACATCATCGTTTATTAAACATCCCCATTGAGGGGCACGAGCTCGGATGAACAAATTACTAGTCTTATTCCTCTGAGGGCACGAGCCTACCCGTTTAGGGTTTTAGGCTTTAGTCGTCTATGCGGGCCTAGTGCGGATTGGTCGACTTCAAGCATAACCTTTGAATTTCTTCGCAGGCATGCAAGTTTCCTCTCGATTTTCCTTCACCATAAGAGCACATTGATACTCAGCCTCCCGGTAGGATGGCGACAGTCCACACCATTGAGCCACCGACGCTCGCATGTTTTATTTAAATTGAAATACTTAGTACACAATGGCTGAGCAGTAGTATAGAGACTTTTATTACTCCAAGTATAGAGATGGTAATTGACCAGTGAATTTATTCCATCGTGTTAACTTATGTATAGTTTTTTTTACGTAACTGTTAGCATTATTTTATGATGCAATTTATCTTTTATAACGTATTTTAACTTTGTTTCCCTTTGAGTTTAATTTATGAACTTACATTGTAAAATTTATAGTCGATGAGACTTCTTGCGGGAAAGTGAAGTGTCATTGCTGGTTTTTTATATTTAAAAAAAAGGTGTTTAATCGAAGTTAAAATGTAACAATAGTTGTTTCAAACCACATGGTTGTGTGTGTTCGTGGATAAGTGGCAGTGTTGGCAAATGAAATAAAACATGTAACGGTCACCTTGAGTTGTCTTAAGAAGTCCGCGTAAGGTTACAGTAGAGTCTTTACTGAAATTATTATGGCATTCATATAACATACATCATTAACATGATCATCACGTATCATCATCATTTCTTCATCAATCAAACAAAAGAAAATTTACTTATGAGGAGGCAGTATAATGTATGATCTTAGCCGGTTCCAAATGGAACGAACTAAAAAAATCTATAGCGATGGTATCTGTAAAAATGCTCAAAGCAAACTCATCTTTAAAATTAAGGAGACAAGGATTTTTATTATTAGCATTATTATCGTAAGTCTTTTTATTAATCTCCTCTCGTGTACCGTTCGCTAAATTCAAATATATCGTTGAGTGACCGTTGCATTTGTTGCTGAGGTTCTCATATTTTGTTTATACATTACCAATTATCAATATCCTTGTTTCTAATTACTAATTCGTGAACAATGCCAGATAGTTTGAAATTCATATATAGTTAACTTCTACTGAGACTGATTCAAAGTTCTTGGTTCTAAGAATAAATATCAACTTTTTTGGGACCTACAGCAAATTCTAAGGAATCTGAGTATGTTTACATGTTCTTTAGTTTAACCCATGTATTCTTCATGTAATTTGGAATATTGGATTGTTGCTATTTAATTGATTTTGGCATTTGTGTCATTACTAAGATAATCAACCTTTTTCAGAGAACTTTAATTTAGCTTTGTTACTGGCTGAAAGTCATCAAGTTGAATAAAAATTGGTGTAAAAATTGACATTTCCT
This sequence comes from Leucinodes orbonalis, assembly GCA_019425675.1. Classification (NCBI taxonomy): domain Eukaryota; kingdom Metazoa; phylum Arthropoda; class Insecta; order Lepidoptera; family Crambidae; genus Leucinodes; species Leucinodes orbonalis. The sequence goes on along the minus strand of PQWD01001614.1, from coordinate 112,782 downwards.
GATCATCGGGCGGATGTGGGCGATGATATTTTAATTGAAATAGCAGTGTCTTCGCTAGAAGTCCTATAAATAGACAAAATGGTTGAAGGCGACGGCAAAGGGACCATTGATACAGTGCAGGTGGCACTTCGCATTAGACCGTTGATGCAACAGGAGATCGAGAGAGGTTGCGATGAGTGTATTGATGTAGTCCCTGGACAGCCTCAGGTGCAAATCAAAGATCTTGCGTTCACATACAACCATGTATTTGCACAACATATCACACAACAAGAATTTTATGATACTGCTGTAAAAGGCTTGATAGGCAAATTATTTCAAGGTAAATACTAAATTTCACGATTTCAATTCAAAGTCACTCAACGCGCAATGGAGTGACCTATGCTTGGAGTCTCTCTTAGGGATAAGATCAGAAATGATTTAATCCGCAAGAGAACTAAAGTTACCGACATAGGCTGGTCACATATGTCGTCGATGCGAGAACCGATGGCATTGGAGCAGACGAGTTCTGGAGTGGAAACCGCGTCTTGGAAAGCGTAGCGTAGGATGCCCTCTGGCCCGATGGACTGACGACTTGCGGGAGGTCGCTGGTGGGAGCTGGATGAGAAATGCGGAGGACCGGGATATCTGGCGCAAAATGGGGGAGACCTATGTCCAGCAGTGGACTGCGATAGGTTGAAGAGAGGGAGAAATACTAAAATAATTTTCTTAACTTTGGGCATTTTTGCATTTTCAATTATATGTATTTATAAAAATAGTGATTAAAACTGTTTTCAAACTCCATAGGTTACAATGTAACTATATTAGCATATGGACAAACGGGCTCAGGGAAAACCTATACAATGGGCACTAATTATTCAGGCTCTGATGGTGATTCAACAAAACTTGGTAAGTGTGCTCAATTTATGACTCAAAATTTTTGAATAAACAACTTTACTAGAAGATTAAATCTATGCATATTGATTTCATACTTTTGTTATTAAGTAAAACTACATCATCTGGTTTCATGTAGCATGGGTGTAAACTCACAACACACAATACATGAATGTATTGTCTACATGTGTATGATGATTATTTACATTGTAATTTTTTTTGTTGGTATTACTTTTTGCTTACTTTGGGATGGCTCTCAGCCTAAGTGTTGTACACACTGAAATGCTGCATTAAAACATCTTAAAACCTTAGTAATTATTAAGATTAAAATCTTTAGATGATGTTTTTAAATAAACAAGGAAACCTTTTCTTAGCCATACAATTAAATTAATTATTCTATGTAATACTATCTGTAATAAATTAATAATGTTGGTTTCCTAAGAATAAATAAATAATGTCAATATGTCACAAATTACGAGAATCACGAGAATATCAGGCATGATTCAAAATAATCTTATTGTAATATTAAATTAATCTCTATTCAGGTGTCATACCCCAGGCTGTAGCTGACATATTTGACTTCATTGAATCCCATGAAGACAAGTTTATATTTAAAGTGAATGTTTCCTTTATGGAATTGTACCAGGAGCAATGCTATGATTTACTCTCAGGCAAAGAGAGGGGGCACAGTATCATTGAAATCAGGGAGGACATCAACAAAGGTGTAATTTTGCCAGGTAAGAATCAAAACCGATATACTCTTAGCTCTTGATGACCCTGGCAGACAGATATGATAGACACATTACCTCTTAGGAGGTGATTCATGTGACAAGTGGTCCCGGAACCTCATCTGTCTCACTAACATATGATAAATGTATGATAAATAGCATCAATTAAATGAAAATGAATAAGACTCCTAACTATTAATTTGTCTGTATTTTTTTTTCATATAAAAAAAAATAAATAAAAAATATCACATGCAAAGCTATTTCTAATAAGATGCTTATGATAAATGTCTCCATAAACAAAACTATTTCTTTTTTCTTTCCATGATACATTCTGTATTTAATAGAGGAAATTTTTTTAAAAAAAGTTTGGATTTGACTTTTATTATAGGTATAACAGAATTGCCTGTAGCATCAACAATGGAGACAATGATGGTGCTAGAGCGAGGGTCAATTGGCCGTGTGACTGGTTCAACGGCTATGAACCAAGCATCCAGCAGAAGTCATGCTGTCTTCACCATTGTTATTATGAAGGAGAGTCGATCTGACAAGTATGTTAATGTTTCACCCAATATACATTTTTGGGGATATTACATGAACTTATGGTGAGACCTATACAGTTCACTGCATCACTGCTGGACATAGGCTTCCCCTATTCTATCTGCATCAGATTCTCTGCTTTTCTCATTTAGTCTTCATTAGAAACTTTTTGCAAGTCATCTATTGAGGGCGTCCTATGCTACGCTATAAATATTATTTATTTGCTGCTACATAAAATATCTTAAAATAAAAAATTAAAATTCAATATCAAAAATAAAATTATGGTCAGGTATTTTTTTATGGGATGGCAGGCAAAACGAGCAGGCAGCTCATCTGATGGTAAATGACGACGTCATTCATGGGATATTTAAGCTGCAATATCCATTATTGACTTAACTTGTAATATAATAGTAACAAACAGTTCAAATATCTAATTAGTAATTGCCATATTTTCAGGAACATAGCAACTACATCCAAATTTCATCTAGTAGATTTGGCTGGATCGGAACGAATAAAGAAAACGAAGGCGAGCGGCGAAAGGCTAAAAGAAGGCGTGAAGATTAACCAGGGTCTGCTAGCACTTGGCAATGTCATCTCGGCCCTCGGTGATGGAACTAACAGAAGTTTCATCAGTTACAGAGACAGTAAATTGACGAGGTTATTACAAGGTAATTCATTTATTATTATATTAATTTATTATAAACCTCGGACCGGCAGAGACGTCTTAAAGCGTCACAAACAACAGATCTTCCATACTGTTCTGATTCCTGGTGGTGAATGGGTTAGACTCCAAAAATCATTTATTTTTATAATGACATCATAAAACGCGTATTTGTTAATAATAAATCCAAATCAAATTACATTCATACAAAGCCTAGATGGCTTTGTGATCAATCAACATCAATGATGAATATGTCTCTTTTTTATTGGTCTGTGTGTTTTCAATGTATTATATGTATGTATTTATAAAAAAATATATATCAGTATGTTTATCAGTTGTTTAGTATCCTTTATACAAGCTTCACGCTTAACTTGGGGCTAGATGGCACTGTGTGAATATAAGTGGATATTTAATTTTACTATGTTTTTTTTTAATGAGATTAATACATTTTTTTGCAGACAGCCTCGGCGGTAACTCACTTACGTTGATGGTGGCGTGCGTGAGTCCCGCCGACTACAACTTGGACGAGACGGTGTCGACGCTGCGGTACGCGGACAGGGCTCGTCGCATCCGCAACAAGCCCATCATTAACCAGGACGCGAAGGCTGCTGAGATCGTCAGGTATATGGTATACTAGTTGCCCCAAGCTATCATCCTTTGGAAAGTATGGTGTTTATAAAAGCAGTTTGTGTAAATATTACAATATTACCATAAATCTTGTTGTCGTTTTGTGCAGTTTTACCTGTCAGTTGTTGCTAGGCAACGCTTTGTTACAAAACATTTTCATTACATTTGAACTGCTTTCAATTAATTAATAAGCATCTTTAACTACCTGAAATGTATATTTCTTATTTCATAGGAAGGCAAAAATGGAATAAATTGTTAATCGTTTATTCTTCTTCCGATTCTAAGCTTCCTCCCCACCCCACCAAATTTCAGCCTCTGTTGAGACTATAGATTCGCACAGTTCTTATTCGCGTAGCCGGCATGTTCTCACCAAATACTAACACACACTAGGTAACCTACCCCTTCCCTCGAGGCTCTTGAGTTACTCTAGCTTAAGAGTCCCGCTCTGGGTCGCCCTTAGGGTCATTTCGAAAATTTTAAGGGCGGAGAATCACCTGCGCTGGTCTCTTGCCCTGTGAGCAAATAGTTCATTATTTGTCCAGATGTTTTACAAAATTCTATCAGCGAGAATTCATAAACCTTAATTTTTTTTTATACATTTGTAATGAAATACATCAGAAATAAAAACTTTCCTTATAAACTATTGACCAAAGTGAAACTTATCCTACAGGCTTAACAACTTAGTAAATGAGTTGAGATTGCAATTGCTCGGAAAAGCACCAACCGTCAGCGAACAAAACAACGAGCAACTGCAAGAGGAATTGGAAAGAGAACGCAATAGATACGCCGAACTGCTCAAGAAGCACAAACAAGTCACGGAACATCTCAGCAACATGCTCATAGAGAATACAAATTTGTGCGAAAAAGCACTTTTGGCGGAAGCAGCAAAGGACAAAATTGAACGAAAGTTGAATGAGCTGACGGAACAGTGTAATCAGACGATAGAAAACCTAAACACTAGTGAGAAGCCCCAAGACGATGATGCGCGAAAGTCGAGCGTCGTAGATTACTTGAAGGAAATAAAAACGCGGCTAGAAGATCTCCAGTCGGTGAATCTGAAGACCAATGAGGAGTTGATAGACCACGAGATTAAGCTTTCGTTTGTGAAAGAAGAAAATGACGCGGACAAGGTTGATGATGATGTGCTGCTAAATGAAGATCAAGCGGTGCTCGAAGAAGAAAAGAGAGCCATGGGACAGGTACTACAATTTTCTTATAATATTTTTATTCTCTATGTACTTTTTTATTAAAGGTAAAAAACATGTTTTACCAAATTATATATTAGAAACTTTGGCATTGTATCCTTTGGTTGTCTGGCAGAGATTTGTGGCAGCAAAAGACTCAATCAATTATCAATTTTTATGACTGTTTTTTCAGAAAATGTAATCACACCTGTACCCTTATTCTTGGTTTTATAGTCAGTTTTCAAGTAATTAAAATAGCTTTTTGAAGTACACTTATTGTTATAAATTTTGACCATTTTGAAATGCTTTGAAGCCTTTTACATCCACTGACGTATATGTCCTACAGTCTTTTTAGACAAGCTCTAAATGGGAAGTCACAAAAGATCTTCTAGGTCGAAGTGACTACAGGTCTGTATAAGCCTGAATAGCCCCCAAAATCCCAAATAATAATAATGATTTATCTTACAGACACAATAGATTTTATATCTGGCTGTAAAAAGGTTAAGTTTTGTTCTGTAAATATTATTAGATACTATGAACGCCCTTCAAACATTCAATTCTCTTCCTAGGTGGCCCTCAACCAAGAGCTGCAAGAGCTAAATCGGGCGATGGCGATCAAGGCGTCAGTGGTGCAAGCCATACTGGCCAACAACAAGGAGATGCTCGACAGCCACAACAACCTTCGCGAGAACGAGGAGAGGATCGCACTGTTGGAGAAAGAAAAGGATGAACTTATGCAGCAGTTGAAGCAGACTAAGGTAATGTTAATTTGGAGGTTGAAGAGCAAGTTTTCTTATGACATTTTTTTTCCATTCATTAGCGTCGGTGGCTCAATGGTGTGGACTGTTGCCCTCCTACTGGGAGGGTTGTGGTTAAAATCCCCGCCACGTACCAACGTGTTTTCGAATTTTCGAAAATATATGTACGTTATCTGACGCTCTTATGGTAAAGGAAAACATCGTGAGGAAACCTGCGCACGCCTGCGAAAAGATTCAAAGGTTGTGCGTGAAGTCGGCTAACCCGCACTGGGCCCGCGTATACGACTAAGGTCTAATCACCCTCGGTGGGGACGTTTAATGAGCTGATGATGATAATGTTTTTTTTTATCTACTTTAGGCAGATATTTGACCGCCATCTCACCTTATGGTAAGTGATGATACGGCCGAGGATGGATATTTATCTGTAGTTTTACAAAATTTGATGTTTTTTATATTTAGAGTAAAGACCCATCCCACGAAGAACGTAGGACAAAGGTGTCGTCTTTAGAAGCGGAGATATCTGATTTGAAGAGGAAATGTCAACAGCAGGCTAACATCATAAAGATGAAGGAGAAGAATGAAGCCAAGATTGCGTCATTGAATGCTGAACTTCAAGCCATGAAAGTCACTAAGGTATGATTGAGTGAGGTTGTATTAGCATACTGCTTTAATAAACTGCTAAATGCCCATAAGTATAAAATTTATATCATGTCTTTCTTGCATTTCGAATTAGATATTTTGCATAGCCTTATTACTTTCTAGTTTTTATTTAATATCTACTAATCTATGTTTGATTACAAAATTCTTGAAGAATTTGTAATTGGTTCCAATACTTCAATGAAATAATCTCAACCAAGGCTTGATGATGTTTGGTTCTTGCCAGTGGGTATTTGTTTGGCCGAGTGGGTAATATTTTACGGGCACTGCTATCTTCAATCTGCCTGCCTGATTGCCTGAACGGGTACTGCAATCCTCAACCCACCTGCCTTTATATTAGAAAACCCCCACTCTCGGGAAGTAACACTTAGGTCCTGCAGTGTACTCTCACACACTGATATAGTAAGGTTCGTATTCTAGAACGAGAATCAACGTTGATCTTTATTTTAATTTAGTTAGAAAGGGATGGCGCTATTTATCGTATAGAGCGCTATCCCTTCCTAACTCTATTCAAGTAAAGATCAATGCTTGAGTCTCGTTCTACAATACGGGCCTTATTATAACAGACTGTGAGAGTACACTAAGACCTAACCTAAGTGTTACTTCCCGAGAGTGGGAGTTTTCTCATATACATGGCGTGCATGAGGCAGGCGGGTTAAAGATAGCAGTACCCGTAAAAGATTACCCACTGGGCCAAACAAATACCCTCTGGCAAGGCCTTAGACTCAATAATTTAGTTGTTTACAATATATTCACAGGTGAAAATAATAAAACAAATGCGCGAAGAAAGCGAGAAGTTCCGCAAATGGAAGGCAGACAACGAGCGCGCTATGCTGAGACTCCGCAACGAGGACCGCAAACGCGCCACCGCCATGGCCAAGATGGAGTCATTGCACGCTAAACAGCAGAACGTATTGAAACGGAAGATGGAAGAGGCGGTCGCGGTCAACAAGAGACTCAAGGTATGTCATCCTATCATTTTACTCTATGGATTTCCTTTAAATATCCTGAGAAAGGGGCCAATAAACTCTTTGTATGTAAATGCCTAATTCTCTTAACCACAGATGGCTTTTACAGCCTCACCAGGCAAGTACAGATGGCTCTCGGCCTTAAAATCCCTTATTTTAAAGACATTATGTAAATGAAATCTCCGTTTTTCTACTTGCTTTCAGTTTGTATGACACATTTATCGATTATTATCTGTATATCAATTGCCAATTTAAAGATCAAGTCATTTCTTTTATGCTTAACACCATACGAAAAAGTAAATAACATATTAGAGATAAAATACAGGAAAGATACATCTGCATTGATGTTACGAGTCAAAGCTTGGTGTTAAGCTCCTTTGACTTTAAATCCATGTAAAATTATGTACAATTACTTTGTCTATGTGGTTTACAGACATAATTTAAGAGACAAAAATAATAGTTCAGATAAACAATCATAGACTTATTTAGTACATGTGACATTGAATGACGTTATACAGGAGGCTCTAGAGAGGCAAAAGTCGACTGCGATGAAGCGTAACGCGAAGGGTAGCGTGAAAGCGGGCGCCGTGCAGCAGTATATCGAACAAGAGTTAGAAGTGCATCTCAGCATCGTGGAGGCGGAGAAGTCGCTCGAAGAACTCATGGAGTATAGGTAAATTGTATTTTTGTTTCATAGATAGGCAGATGAGTAGACGTCGACGTATCACTTATCATCAGGTAAATGGTGATAAGTGATATTAGCCACCCGTATACATTACGCACTCCGATGGAGTAATATTGCCAACCTTAAAAAGGTAGGGGAAGCAAATATGGGAAGTGCTTCCTATCAGTTCCAATTTAAATCCGTCTATCGCACGTACCTATATTTTTATATAAAAATACTAGCGACCAGCCCCGGCTTCGCACAGGTGCAATGCTGATAATAGTTTCTTGTGTTGATTTTGTGTTGGCTCATTTGTTGTATTTTAATTATTTAGTCTTATTAAGCATTCGGGTGTTCTTTTCTATACAATTTTTATTAGTGAGTACCTATAATTGGCTACCTGTTGTTATTTGTGTATATTTTTGTTTTTCATTGCTGTTGGTCCTCCTATGAAATAAATAAATTAAAAATTAAAAGGCACGCCCCTGCCCCGGCCGGCCGGTACCGCCGCAAACAAAAATAACTGTATTTCACCACTATTTAAGGGGTGCTATTATACATATAAACCTCCGACTTAAACCACTCTATCTATTAAACACTGAAAGCTACTTTGTTTTATACTATGTAGTGATATCTATACCATCTAAAAACTAATGAGTGTAACTAATTCTTATTACTATTTTCTGCATATGAATTCATAGAGCATGGATAACAGAGCAAATCGAGAATCTTAGGAATAGCACAGACGACGAGGTCAACAGGAAAAAAATTGCCGAACTAGAAGATGATTTGGCGCTACGGAAGGCGCAGATATCGGATTTGCAACAAAAGATTTTGACTGCTGATCAAGGTTAGCTTATATTTACCAGGTGATTTCTGTATTTCCTCCTTCTTTAAATAAGTACGCTTCATCATTTAGCATCACCATATATTGGTGGTGTGGCAGTCTTAGAAACAACGTACACATTTTTTAATTTAAAAGTCTTATATTACTTTTAAATATGACCTAATGAATACTCATAACAATTATTTGAGATATTGGTATTTGATGAATTTCATAATTTATTCTAGATGTATCAAAATTACAATTGTTATTTTTTGGAAACAAGTGAGCAATTCATTCCATAGCTTTTCCATGTCAATAAATTCTACGATTTTCCAACAGCCTGATTTTTATAAGGAAGAGTAGGTTTTGGTCTATATTTCCTTACATGGTTAAGAGTTTTAACTGTTATAATCTAGCATTTTGTTATTAAAATAATTTATTACCTCACAGAAAACAAATCTCGCACCCAGTGGGACAATATCCAGTCGATGCTCGAAGCGAAGGTAGCCCTCAAGTGTCTATTCGAACTGCTAGTGGATTCCAAGAGGGAATTACAGAATCAGAGCGAGAAGGGCTTCCAGGCGCGCTACGAAGAGGTTAAGGAGGCGCATGATCGGCTCGCAGTTGAATTCGAGAGTGCCAAGACTGAGTTTGAGAGGCAATTGGCTGTTGTGAAGATGCAGAGTGAGCAAAAGGTAAGGTGTTCAATATTTGATAGCTAATAATTTTGATAGATTAACGTTGAGTCTCGTTCTAGAATATATATATGGTTTCGAATCTTTGAAGAGACTGGATAGTAAAAGTAATCTTTTTTCGATTTTGATTCTTCCTTTTGGGTTAAGATATTGCAAGAATCTCTTGATGTCCTAATAAGAAGGATGATTCCGTTCTTTGGGCACGTTAAGCCGTCGGTCTCGGCTACAATCTTAGTATGGTAGTCGTTAATTCCCTATTCGCATTGGGTCCGCATGGTGGGTTGCGCTCCTAAAAATAATTTATTTGCATTTCACAAGCAATACTGAGTGTGTATTATTAATGTATTTAAAAAACAATTGTTAACAGATATCAGCCCTAGTGGCACTTCAGCGAGGCGTAGTGGGCCGCGGCGATAAGAGCGAAGCGTGTAAACACCTGCAGAACGTGATTCAGTATCAGCAAGAGAGGCTGGACTCCTACGAGGATGAGAATGTACGTCTAAATTACAACCTTGTGCCGTTACATTAAACACTGGTTTCGTGTGGCAAACGCGTTTGTGTCGTAGCTAGTGTAAATTAGTTCCCCTAATCTGAGTACACAATAGCATGGAAAATGCAATTGACCAATCCGCATACTCTATAGATGACGCGTCTTCTTCCCGTGCCGGTATTGGTTGTTTGCCGTGCGTTTCTTTGTGGGTATTGGTTGATTACGGTGTCATGTTATTTATCCGCGTAAGTGAGACGAACAACTACACCCTGGTTCAGATTGTACTGTTCCTTTGCCAATAATGGGAATAATGTGTTTTTGTCTACATAAAGAATACGCTGCTAGGGAAACAATATTATGAAGTACACCAATACTTTGCAGATAACATAGGATATCTTTGCATATAGTTAGATTTAGGCATAAGATTTCCATTTAGTACACTGCAGACATATTACTAAAAAAATTGTTTGTAACTACATCCATGTATTCCTGATGTGTATAAATTAACATTTCCCACTGGTGAGCGACATATATAAAGAAAGACACAATATAAATAATTGATATTATGTATGTCAGCGATGTAAAAATCACATGTATTTTAGGGGTCTTAGCCATTCTCACCTTATCGAGGTGCATCCTGCTGAGAAACGAACGAGCTGCTGGCGACACACCAACAAGCACTTAACCAGCTGGTTACGGCCCTAAACTCCCGTTATGTTGAAAATCACTTGAGATAAGGCCTAAATCCAGAATGGCAGTAGCGTCCTAGGCAGTTCAACGCGTAAATAGCGGAAGTTAAGTCACCGTCTGCCTCAATTTGCAATATTGAGACATTTGATTTGGAAAGTGCCATGTTATCTCTATCAATAACCCAGAAACTAGTCCAAAAATTACCCGATACAATAGAATAGTCCTTAAGAAGGCGGTCCCTTTGTGTGCACTCTCTTGCAGTCCGAGCGGGCGGCTCGTTCCATCCATCACAACCTGTTATCGTGATTGCACAAAACCTATAATTATGTTGTACAACTCACGCAAATAAAAATGTTAAGAAAGTTCTTACAAAACTATGGCTAAGATTACCCGTTCATTTCGGGAATTTTATTTTTCTCGTATATGCACTTGGCATAGGCCAGTGTGTGTCATTACACCAGTATTGCATGGTACTGAAAATATAAAGTAGAACAAAATAATAATTAAATATCTTTATATTTCTCTCGACGATAAATAGGTCTTACTACAGAGGGACTAGTCTGAGAGCCACCAGCGCTCGCCAATTGCCCGGTGAACCTGTAAAGGCCAGCTGCGGCCACTGCAGTGGTCAGTTCGAAAAAAAAACAAAAGGGTCACTTGTTACAGAATTATATCTGTACTGATCCATATCTAACTTTGTTGGCAACATCAAAGATAGACACGGATACGGCATCTGATTTGTTCCTACAGCTTCATTCGTTATCTTCTTCATATATCCCAGTGTCATGTACTCATTGATTACATCTTTGTACTGTCCTTTTATTTCAGGTTGCTTAAAGAGCATCCGTTCGAGTTTCAATTTTTATTTCAGCTCACGAGCTTAGGGATCTTGTATCGATTATATAAATAGCCTTTAACATTCCTGCTGAAAGGCCGGCAACGCATTTCAGTGCCCTCTGGTATTGCAAATCTACATGGGCGGCGGTCATTTACCATCAGATGAGCCGTTTGCTCGTTTGCCTGCAATTGCATAAGAAAAAATAAAAAATGATAAAATTATCATTTTATTGCTCATGGCAACTTTTCTTTCTTTCTGCCAAAAATATCTGGAATGATGAGTTTTGTGTCGACAACAATCTTAAATAATGTTTAAAAATAAATACTTACAGAAAAAACTAATGGAAGAGTTAGAGCAACTGCGCACTGGTAACAAGAAGGCGAAGAAACGTACCAAGAAGGAGGCGTCGTCAGAGTCGGTGAAGAAGGTGGAGTACGCTGAACCCACTGATGAAGAGGAGGACGAGTTCGAGGACCGCGATAAGGACCCTGACTGGAGAGCCACGCCGCTCTTCAAGAGGATACAGGTAAACAACATAAGAAGCTTTAAGAAGAGTTATCATAGAGAAAAATAAAAATAATAGTTGTCATCAACCATAGGCAGCAGTATAAATTGCAAGCAATCCAAACAACTAAAGATACCCATTATGATAAACACAAATATAATCATTCATCATCATCCTCAGCTTATTATACCTCCCCACCGGGAGGCACAAGCCTATCCGTATTAAGGGGTATACCCCTTACTACTAAGGCCTATAGGCCTTAGTCGTCCACACGGGCCCAGTGTGGATTGACCTACTTCAAAATATTGAATTTTTTAGCAGGCGTGCGCAGGTTTCCTCACGATGTTTTCTTCACCGTAAGAACGTCGGTTAACGTACATATAATTTCGAAAATTCGAAAATACATTGGTTTTGGCGGTATTGATCCTGCATCCTCCAAATCGAAAGGCAACAGTCTGCATTATTAAGCCACCAACGCTCTTATCTTAATACTAAAGTTTTAATCAAACTTGTCTCCCTAGGCGCAACGGTCCCGTCTAACAATGAACTTCACGACGGCGGACACGTCGGCCGAGACATCAGTGCGGGCGGTGAAGCGAGGCAGCGACGGTTCCCCCCACTGTACTTGCCGGGGTAGCTGCTCCACTAAGATGTGTGGCTGTGTGAAGGCACGCCAAGGCTGCGGATCCTCGTGTAGATGCCAGCCGGCGCTCTGTAAGAACAGATCGCCCACGGACGACTCGGATGACAAGGAGAACAATGTGAGTGACAACCCTAGTTGGTCGGTTTATGTAGGAAAGTAGCCATAGTTTGTCAAGTAACCCTTAAGGTAAGACTTCAGTACGGTATTTGCCATGGTAACTGTTCCACCATTTTCCAATGACTCCGACGACAAAGGGAATAATGTGAGTGACAACCCTATAGTAGGAAAGTACCCTTAGTGTGACAGCCCTGACTCTTCAACACCTAAGGTGAGACGTCAGTACACTGTACTTGCTAAGGAAGTTGCTCTACTAAGATATGTGGCTGCGTGAAGGCTCGTCAAGGCTGCGGATCCTCGTGTAGATGCCAGCCGACGCTCTGTAAGAACAGATCGCCCACGGACGACTCGGACGACAAGGAGAACAATGTGAGTGACAACCCTAGTTGGTCGGTTTATGTAGGAAAGTAGCCATAGTTTGTCAAGTAACACCTAAGGTAAGACCTCAGTATGGTATTTGCCATGGAAACTGTTCCACCAATATCCAATGACTCAGACGACAAAGAGAATAATGTGAGTGACAACCCTATACTAGGAAAGTACCCTTAGTGTGACAGCCCTGACTCTTCAACACCTAAGGTGAGACGTCAGTACACTGTACTTGCTAAGGAAGTTGCTCTACTAAGATATGTGACTGCGTGAAGGCTCGTCAAGGCTGCGGATCCTCGTGTAGATGCCAGCCGAACAAGCATGGAAACTGTTCCACCAATATCCAATGACTCAGACGACAAACAGAATAATGTTAGTGACAACCCTATAGTAGGTTTGTGTAGGAAAGTACTCTTAGTGTGGCAGTCCTGATCCATCAACACCTAAGGTGTGAAGGCACGCCAAGGATGCAGTTCTTCATGTAGATGCCAGCCGGCACCCTTCATACACTGATTGCCTATTGATTTATTATTGTTGCAACCCTCATTTTATGATTGCAAGTAGAATGAGGAATAACCGCACTATGAAACTTTGATTGATTGATTTAATAAGGTCATTTTTATATAACGACTTATGTTTTTATTTTCAGCCATCAAGCACAGAACTGTCATTAGATTCGACGCCGCCTTCGTATTTCGATAAGCGGTACGTAAATTATTTTTAATTATATTGCTAAATTACCGATGAACTTAAGAAATAACGAGATTTTTAAAAAAATATGCCGATATAGCACATAATTATCTTGTAGGTTTCTTTATAGGTTAATATAATAAAGACACCACTGTCTTTTTAAATAATGTTTAGATTCGAAACGTCTCATGAGTTGAGCGAGGAGTCGACGTCTGCGACGGAATTAAGCCCACCATTAGACGATTGTACCAGACAAACTCCCAAGAAACGATTACCACTAACGAAGTCTCTGAGAACGGGCGATGGTACTCATAAATGGATGCTGGCGCTTCTTCTATACAACACGTGTGTGGCACCGATGTCAAAATACTGCGCTAATAGCATATTTCAATATGGGATCGACGCGGCGAAATATAACGTCGTTGCGACCATCCTTAATTATCTGATAAAAGAGGTTATTTTCCAATGAGATATAACGGTTTTCGGGACTATGCTCTTACTGTTATTTAAAATTGTATAATAAACGCAATTTGTTTCATGAATTCAGAGTCAATTTTGGGTTTATGTGGAAGTGATAAAAAAGATTACTTTATCTATTCATAGGAACAAGAGGACGTATTCGTTCTATAAAAACGTTTCGGGAATTTGGCATATATTTAAGCGGCCTCAGTCGTCACCTAATAGTAAGTGCATGGTTCTGCAAAGCAGCTTATTGAATAGAGTACAGAAGACATTATAAGTAGTTCATTTAATGTCATTTTAAAATTTTACTACATCTAGACAAAAATGTAGAACAGAGGTAGTATCGCTATCAGTCAATTTACTGTGATTGAATCGTGCTAACGTGTTTTTGATCAAGGTTTATTTAAAGGTGTTTCAGTGTAGTTGTATTGTTTAGGGCTGTAACATTTTGCTCTCTTATCTTAGTTTATTTTGTTTGATATTTATCATTTCTTAGTGCTCTGCAGAATTATGCACTGTCAGTTTAGATAAATAATAAAAGAAATATCAACCAAAAAATTACCAAGCCGCTTGACACATGTTATATTTACGACATAACATTATGCATTAAAATTTTGACCCTAAAAGGGTACAAAATCAAAACCACGAACATACTACAATGTCACTATGACATTTAGCGAGCGACGTAATTATGAATGAAAATTCTGCCCAACTGACGATGGGCAGAATTTAGCCGCGGACACTTCTTGAGTGTTAAGTTTATTGTTTATCTAAGACTGTCAGGGAATTATTAAAATAGTTTTATACATTATAGTTTTCATAGCAATTTAGAATTGTTACTAATTTGTAGACAATACTAATTTTGTTTAAATAATTGACATTGAATGAAAAAGTGTTTAATGATATGATCTTAGTCGAAATATCAATAAAGCTGAGAGTCATTCGCGCTCGCTAATCGCCCGATGAACCTATTAAATCCATCTGCGGCCGACAGCAGAAGTCACTTGGAAAAAAAAGGAAAAAAAATGACGGAATATCAAATTCAATCACATTTAACTCTTTCCAGAAATCACCTTGACGCCACATACGTAAAGAAGAAGAAAAGCTATTTCTTCCCCAATGATCAGGGAAACCATGAAGCAAAACCAATAAAGGTAAAAATCGTATTACACCATTATATGTGTGTAGGACAAGTTGTTTGTTAACCCTTTAACCCCCGAAGACGCATTTACTCGTAGTCAACAGACACATTCAGAAAGATTTTTTATTGTTTTTGCAATCCCGGCGGTTAACAGGTTAAAAAGTGAGAGAGGTGGGAGATTTAATTTTAAAATACAATAGGTTTTCACCACTTGCTTGGTGAAGCTTACACAGCTTCATATGTCAACAACAAAAAACCTGAAAATCAAATCCCTATAGTAAATTCCTACTTCTATAGCTAAAACGTCCACTGCTGGATAAAAAAGTTACGCGCAAAATGAGGCCCCTGACATTTCATTATGGTGTATGAACATGGCTGTATTGTTCTCGGTATTACCTATGCTGTTTCAACAAAAAAAAAGTAATACAAGTATATATTTAACTGTTGTTTAGCTCCCATAACTATGGTGCTAACTAGTCTCACGTTTTAATGTTCCTATATGCACCGTACGTTATTTTTTAAGTTATAAGTACTGTCAGTTTTACTTATTCTGGAATGGTGAGGCAGTCACAAAAAATACTAGAATGCTTGGACAAACATAATTTTGTCTAAAGGAAGTAGATATAATGTGATCTCATTTTGGCACCAATTCGGATCAATTGGCGTGTGTGTGCTTCTATTTATCGAACATGTACAGTTAGAAAAATCGATAGTTTTTGTATTAACTATGTAAAATTTGCAATAAAAAAACAATTATCAATTAACAAAATAAAAACTGATACCTGTTGTTGACAGAGTTTTAAACCTGTCTGCATTATAAAATCAAACGAAAATATCTTATGCTACTATAACGTCGAATCCAGCACTGGGGCCAAGACAAAAGTAAAAACTGACAGTGAAGTTGCTTCTGAAGGACGAGGGACTCAAGATAATATTTTGCGGTCGCCCTACCGATATTTACTTGCATTTTCGTCAATAGAACGTAGTAGGCGCTTCACCATCGACCCCTCCAGTTCAAATGTCTATGTGATTAATAAAAACATTTATTTTCTATGTTCATACCTATGGTTTTAAACCATTCTACAAGTATATTTACAGGTACGACTATATCTAGTTAAATAATATTGATGCCTTGTCAACATTATAAAAAAATATAAGGCCATATTTTTTGCAGATATGCCTTATACGAAGCAGCTTTTGTAAAAATAGATAGGTGTACAATACTTTATTTTTTTGTCATATACTTACATGTCTTTTATATTGTGAGGTATTTATATTTTCAAATATATTCTAATAATTTCACTTTTTCTTTTCAGACTGAATGACGTGAGACGTGAAAAACACAAAAAAATAATTGTAAATTTAAGTGCCTTTTAATCCAACAAGACACATAGTGTTTCTGCAGACTTAATTATGAAATTTAAGTGTTTGATGTATTTACAATGTAATGTTTAAGTTTATTTTAACTTGGACTATATAACTATGTTCCTTATGTCCTCTTGGAAATCGTGAGATGTACGCCCATTCTGTAATACTTATTTTTGTTATTTTTATAAATTGAGTAGAGTGGATCTCTGAATAAATTACTATTTATTATGTATGAATGTTGTGTTTTATTTAAAACAATCGACTCAATGTCACAATTAACTATTGGTAAAGATAACATTTTTGGCTAACCAGTTTTTACTTTGGATTTATATTCTGGACGGGTGCCCGTAAAATATTTTCTCAAGTCCCTCCGTGTTTTGGAATACAGCTAAGGGTTGGCCCCGGCAATGGCGAGGTTTCACAGGGTTTAATCTAGGTGCGGACGAAATGCGAGGTCATAATAGTATTTTGTAAATAAGAAGTACATATACCGTTATCCAGTAATATTTTCTGAAAAACAAACCTTTTTGGTTTATAGATGTTCGCGAACCAATGTTAATTAAGAAATGTGCAAGAAACAAAAAAAAGAGACCCCCTGCCTGCCCAAAGTCATCAAGCTGGGCAAGCAGTTTAAAATGTAAAAAAACACAGGCGACTAGTTACGAAGTGTCGATCTTATATGTTTTTTTAAGTTGCAAAAGTATTGTTTTGTATGTGTGTTATGCCAGCAACATAATGGTGAAATTGAAATAGTTGTCCCGGCCGGCGACCACTTTGAACAAGGTTTATTAACGAAATGGTTACTCCGTTTAAAATGTGAAAAAAAAAAACTAACAGAGGCGACTGCTTACGAAGTGGCTTTAGCTTTTGGGCAATGGGATACTGGAAAAAAAAACATAGCACCGTATGGTAACGGTTATTAACAAAACGGAATACAATGTAGAGTGAAACCGGTGTAATCGGTCGTTTGTAAAAGTC
>PQWD01001614.1:85316-92816 GCA_019425675.1 Leucinodes orbonalis | reverse complement strand
CTTCAGACACACGTAACACATCAAGACCGAGATTCCGTCCCCGCCGGCGGGGCCTTCGCCGCGAATCCTGTAGGTTCGACCAGTCCCTATTCACGATACCGGCACGTGCCCGGTCGTTTTTCTCCCCAAACGTATACAGGCTACCTAGCCCTCCCCCCAGCAACGCCCTAAGCCGAGGTTCGCGTCCCCACTCTGGGACACCCTTAGGCCCGTTGCTTAAATTTTGGGCTGAGAGCCATCTGCGCTCGCCAATTGTCCGGTGAAGCTGTGAAGGCCACCTGCGGCCAACAGCAATAAGTCATTCCGAAAAAAAAAAAAAAAAAAAAAAAAAAAAAAAAAAGCCGGCCTTTTTTTCTACGGGCAGCCGTCGTACTAGAAGGACGTATCATAGTACATTTGGTGACCCTTTTGTTATATAAAGTGTCTTGGTGGTAGTTGTTTTGTTAAAATCGGTGATAAAATCAGTACATTTATTTAATTGTTAAAATTCTATTTTAGGTTCATTAAATTGTTATTTTTAAAAAAGTTGTTTCACTTCTGATTTCTAACATCAGAAGTGGGATTCGCAATTTACACCCACTTTCTTTTTGTATGTTTCATATGAGATTTAACGATTTTCGTTTAACTAATTATTGTTTCTCGACTACTTAATTGATGTCTTATTGAATCTACAACTACCTTCAAGCGCACATTTTATTTTGTTATTTTGTGTTGCGGTTCGGTGATTAACGAGCATTTATTGTGTTAGTTATTTTGTTGCGTTTATTCGTTGATGAAAAATATTTCGTTTTGTTACGTGTAATAAGCGTTGTTCTGTTTTGACTTAAATATGGATAGGCCTAGTCGTTCGGAATATCGTGTAACCGATAAACAAAGCCGTAATAAAATCCGTAAACCACGTTTATCTCCCCGTCGCTCTCGCCATCGGTGTTCTCGTTCTCGTAGCAGTTCACGATCCCGAACACCATTAATGACGAGCAGTCATAGGAATCGTAGCGTTAGTTTACGGGCGCGCCAGGATTATATTCGCGGACAAGAACTTATTGATAAGGATCGGTACACGCCCGCACGAAGCAACTCCGATGCTTTTGGGACCATATTGTCGCGCTTGGAGGCTTTAGAGAAACGTTCGGAGATGCCTACGTCGCCCGCTAGTCGAGGTACGGAACAAATAGTTGAAGCTATTCAATCGTTGAAGACTGTCAATTCTTATAGTTACTATGTATCAAATTTCGATCCTAGCTTACATGATGTAGACGGTTGGTTTGCTGAAGTAGATAGGGCTAGGTTGCTTAATCGATGGGACGATACTGAATGTTTATCGCGCATAGGTAACTGTCTCAAGGGTGAAGCTAAGTCTTGGTTGGACGAGTGGGTTACGGACGATCGTTCATGGACCAATTTTAAAATCGTTTTTAAGCCTCTGTGTGTAAAACGTATCGATTCAGCTAGCATCCTTTACGACGTTATGTCTACTAACTCTAATGGTTTTTTGACGTATGCGGACTACGCCAGAAAATCTTTATTAAGATTACAAATTGTTAAAGGACTTAGTGACGATTTAATTACAGCAATAGTTTTGCGAGGTATTATCGATTCTCACGTTAAAGCTGCTGCTACGAATGCGAATTTAAAGCCTAATGATTTAGTGAATTTTTTGTCGACATTTACGAAACCTAAGCCTACGGTAGTTGATCCACGTGGTTCTCGCTATTTCATGTTAAATAAGCACGGTGACAAGCGTGCTACTAAGAATGTGCCTAAATTCGGAAATTTAAAGTGTTTTAATTGCGGTGAAACAGGGCATAAACGGGATGAATGCAATAAGAAATCTAAATTTGATAGTCGTGATAGATATACTAGGACTGAGAAGAGGCCTACGGTCAAATCCACTCCTTGCGCTTATTGTAAAAAGCCTGGTCATAACATTACTTCGTGTTTCGCAAAACAACGTGTGGACCAACAACGACGAGAGTCCAATAATGTGAATTTCTGTTGCCCTGTCTCTAAGGGACGAAATGACGTTGTTGTAGGTGTAATACAGGGAATTCCGGTTGATATTTTGATTGATACGGGTGCAATAGACGTATCTCTTATATCATCAGACGTAGTTAAACATTTCTCTTGTTCCCGTAAACCAATTCAGTCTCAAATCAAGGGTGTGGGCGAGTCTTTGACAAAAGTTGATTCCTATGTTACCCTTACGATCGAACTCGACGGATTATCTTTAGAAGTTGACTTGTTAGTGGTGCCTAGCGAGTGCATGAATGCTCCGGTTATAATAGGAACGGACGTATTAAATAGAGACGGAATTACGTTTGTGCGTACGAAACAGTCACAACGTATTGTACGAAGCACAGAATTCAAGGTAGCGTCTGTAGTAGAATCTAGTGCAAAATGTGTCCCAAACACCACGTTAACAGGTGTCGATTTATCTAAGCTTGAGATTATTTTAGCAAAATATGCGAATTTTATGATTTCGGGGACGGCCATGTCTACGGTAACTACTGGTAATATGCGAATTCGACTTACCAATAGTACCCCTATTTACTATCGCCCTTATAGGATGTCACATGACGAAAAGCTTAGAGTTCGCGAGATAGTCGATGATCTCATGTCAAAGGGCATTGTGCGCGAATCGGAGTCCCCTTATTCCAGTCCAGTCCTTCTAGTTAAAAAGAAGGATGGATCTGATCGCATGTGCGTTGATTTCCGTGCATTAAACAAAATTACGGTAAAGGACAGGTACCCGTTGCCCCTCATTGATGATCACATCGATCGATTAGGTAAGAGTAACTACTTTACGACGCTAGATATGGCTACCGGATTCCACCAGATTAAACTAGATGAGGAGTCTATACCTCTTACAGGTTTTGTAACGCCCGAGGGGCATTTTGAATATTTGAAAATGCCATACGGTTTAGCGAATGCTCCTATTGTTTTTCAACGAATCATTACTAAAACGCTTCATGATTTTATTGTTAACGGTAAAGTTCTAATTTTCATTGATGATTGTCTCCTACTACATGATAACGTTGACGAAGGTCTAAAGGATCTAGAACAAGTATTGGCTACGCTAACGGCAGCAGGATTTTCAATCAATATGCGTAAATGTTCATTTTTGTGTACCAAAATAGAGTATCTGGGACGTATTATATCGAATGGAGAGGTCAGACCGTCACAAACAAAGATTCAAGCTCTTAAAAATTCTCCGGCACCCCAAAATGTGAGACAGGTCCGACAATTTTTAGGTTTGGCAGGTTATTTTCGCAAATACATTGCTAACTATTCAACTCGTACTGCGTGCATTGCTCGTCTGACCCGCAAGGACATTCCTTTTCGTTGGGAACCTGAACATGAACGGGTGCGACAGGAAATAATTGCTAATTTGACCAGCGAACCTGTTTTAGCTATTTTTAACCCTGATTTACCCACTGAGGTTCATACCGATGCTAGTAGTATAGGTTACGGAGCGGTATTAATGCAAGTTCATGAAAAGGGGGAGAAAAAGGTGGTAGCTTATTACAGTCAACTTACTAAGGGGGCTGAAGGGAAATACCATTCTTATGAATTAGAAACTTTAGCTGTGGTAAAGGCCTTACGCCATTTCCGGCACTACCTTATTGGGGTATCTTTTGTAGTGGTAACAGACTGTAATGCCCTTAAGGCAACCCAAAATAAGAAAGACTTATTGCCGCGAGTAGCAAGATGGTGGATTTATCTCCAAGATTACAATTTCACTTTTTATATAGAAAAGGGGCTATGTTACCACATGCGGACTATTTAAGCCGTAATCCTTGTAAAATTGTAAACAACATTGAAAAGCCACGTAATTGGGCGCAAATTGCACAATCTGGGGATGAAGAAACACGTAATTTAATTGCAGCTCTTGAGCAGGGTGAACTAGATTCTTCACGCTATGTCAAACAAAATGACGTGCTATACTACAAATATAGTCCGGTCGGTGAAGAGCCGAGGCTCCTTTGTTTCATACCCAAAGGTTATCGGTTGAGCCTTCTTCGGATCTTTCATGATGAACATTGCCATATTAGCAGCGACAAAACAGTCGACCTAATATTAAGACACTTTTGGTTCCCCGGACTACGGGCTTTCGTTAAAAAATATGTAGCTCATTGTTTAATATGCGTTTCACACAAAAGGGTTCCACGTGCACCACTTCAGCCTATCAATTCCTGGCCGAAATCAGATGTCCCTTTTGAAACATTACATACCGATGTACTTGGGCCCCTTCCTAACTCAAAAGGCTTTAAGTATATAATGCTAGTTATCGATGCATTTACTAAGTTTTGTTTGCTCATTCCTATTTGCCGACAAGATCTCGAGGAGCTCAAGCGAGTTTTTGAAACGGTTATCTCCCTGTTCGGCACTCCTTGTAAGGTAGTGTCTGATCGAGGACGTATGTTTGAGTCTATCGGATTTACGGCATGGATGCAAGTGTTGGGCATCGAATTACATCATATAACTCCAGAGATGCACCATGCCAATGGGCAGGTGGAAAGGTATGTCCGAACTATCCTCAACATGCTAAGGATTGAAGTTAACCATAAGAATAATGAGTGGGCTAATGAGTTGTGGCAGCTACAACTAATTTTGAATCTTACCAAACAGAAAACTACTCAGTTGTCTCCCTTGAATCTGCTGGTGGGGCATGAAAGTGCCACTCCAGCTATACGAAGCCTTGTGCGGGAAGTGACTTCACATTATGCTGCTGAAAACCGTGAAGGCCGACGCGAGATGTTGAGACAAAGGACGGCCGAGCGGTTAGAAAGGAATCGGGAGCAACAAGATGCTTACGTTAACAAAGGCAGGTGTCCTCCACGTGTGTTTCAGATTGACGAGCAGGTGTATGTTATAAAGTACTCCCAGGCCCGTGGGAAACTGGACCATGGTATGCGTGGTCCCTATCGAGTAATCCGAGCACTACCTAACGACCGGTACGAGCTGCGGTTAGTGGCTGGTGCATATGGGAAGACTACATATGCGGCCGCGCAGTTTATGGTACCGTGGAGGGGTGAATGGACCCCTGAGACCTGCTCGGTATTTTTTGAGGGTGAGTTACATGATCTGCCTGACTGGGCCTCTGGTTGCGAGCCTACTTGAGGTTCCTACTTTTCACTGTGACTTACTGGTATATTTGAGTGTAGCGACATGATTCTTCTGACTTTTATGACTATGTTGTGTGGGAAGGCCAGTTTCCCGTTGTGGAATGTTATAGGCTGATGATGATGAGTAATATGATCTGCCAGACGTGGCTTCTGTTTGTCTGTACATGAGGTACCTCTTTCTTATTGGCTTGGAGTGCAGAGTGAATGCCTCCCTCTGTTTGATCAAAAGGGGCTTCGACCTCTGATGATCCTCGTTTGTGGTGTGATGCTTATTTCATTGGAAATCAGGCAGATTTCACTGAACATTCTAGTCACTGGTAGTGGTGGTGATACCTTGTGACTCTCTCTAGGCATAAGCTCATGGGAAAGTCCATAACTTATGCCTCTCGCATGATTTACTAGCATATGCGTAATTAGGTAACACTTGTGATTCTAGAGTACTTTTAGATCATTTGTATGAGCTGTGAAATATAAACTTTGAGGGCTCTGAAACAAAAGCCTTACTCTCTGAAACACAAGTCTTACTTTATGGTGTTACTGTTAAAGCTATTATAAACTAACTAACTAACTAACAACTTGTAACTAGATTGGTTTCTTTTTTTTTGTATTATAGACAATGAGCTTGAGGATGTCTCGGAAGAATCTCATTCCCTCACAGCCAGGACATGCTTCTCTGGCACACTGGAGCCAGCTGAAATCCAGGCCTCATCTTCCGATTCGAAAGCCTGTGAACCGGAGCTGCAGTCAGGCGTTGCTGATGAAGCCTGACGAGGGCGTCAGGGTGTCAGGAGAGGCCGTGTAGAAGAAGCGAGAAGTGGTGTGGTAGTCTAGGCCATACTATATAAGGAGGTGCAAAGATGGCCGGCCCTTTTTTTCTACGGCAGCCGTCGTACTAGAAGGACGTATCATAGTACATTTGGTGACCCCTTTGTTATATAGTGTCTTGGTGGTAGTTGTTTTGTTAAAATCGGTGATAAATCAGTACATTATTTATTGTTAAAATTCTATTTTAGGTTCATTAATTGTTATTTTAAAAAAGTTGTTTCACTTCTGATTTCTAACAATATGTTTATTTTTAATTTGCAAAAGTATTGTTTTGTGTGTGTGTATGTGTGTGTGTGTGTGTGTTACGCCAGCAAAATAATGGCGAAATTGAAATAGTTGTCCCGGCCGGTGACCACTTTGAACAAGGTTTATTAACGAAATGATGTTTCGAAGAAAGCTGTTGGGTAACTGCAACAATAGACCTACCTACCTACGAGTACACAGCGGTGATGTGAAAAATGTAATCACGCAAGGGGGTGATGAGCATAAAAAAGTTGAATGAGGAAACAAAAAGCCAACGGCACGCGGTGTTCCCAGGCGGTCACCCATCCAAGTACTGACCGCGCCCGACGTTGCTTAACTTCGGTGATCGGACGAGAACCGGTGTTTTCAACGTGGTATGGACGTTGGCGATCTATTTCACGCATTTCAACAACCAATTCCTGAGTGCGTGCCGACACAATATACGCTCGGGCACACGCATTTTCTCATCTTACACGTCATTTTTGTCATATATTAATGCAACCGTGTACCTATTCCCTATGTATTCGAGAAATGCTAAATTTAGGCAAGCGCCTATTCTAATTGCATCTCATTTTTGGGAAACAATTTTCTATAGGTGAGGGGCCGTCAAATGTGGTACACGCAGCGTTTGAAAATATAAAACAGCAAAGAAAATATAGATAACAGCGCGAGAATGGAACGGGCCGTTAGTAATAAATGATATGTTTTATTTTTAATTTGCAAAAGTATTGTTTTGTGTGTGATGTGTGTGTGTGTGTGTGTGTGTGCGCAAAAAATGGCGAAATTGAAATAGTTGTCCCGGCGGTGACCACTTTGACAAGGTTTATTAACGAAATGGTTACTCCGTTTAAAATGTGAAAAAAAAAAACTAACACAGGCGACTGCTTACGAAGTGGCTTTAGCTTTTGGGCAATGGGATACTGAAAAAAAAACATAGCACCGTATGGTAACGGTTATTAACAAAACGGAATACAATGTAGAGTGAAACCGGTGTAATCGGTCGTTTGTAAAAGTCTCTTGCCAGGACGATGTTTCGAAGAAAGCTGTTGGGTAACTGCAACAATAGACCTACCTACCTACGAGTACACAGCGGTGATGTGAAATGTAATCACGCAAGAGGTGATGAGCATAAAAAAGTTGAATGAGGAAACAAAAAGCCAACGGCACGCGGTGTTCCCAGCGGTCACCATCCAGTACTGACCGCGCCCGACGTGCTTAACTTCGGTGATCGGACGAGAACCGGTGTTTTCAACGTGGTATGGACGTTGGCGATCTATTTCACGCATTTCAACAACCAATTCCTGAG
>PQWD01001614.1:65665-84011 GCA_019425675.1 Leucinodes orbonalis | reverse complement strand
ACAACTAAATAACAATTCTTTAAAGACTACTGATATGAATTAATAATTTAGACAAATATATAAGAAGAGAAAAAACATTAATTTAAAAAGATATAATAGAACCTGGATATTTATATAGTTCAGAAGTATCAATTTTAAAATTGCTCGAAGCCGAATTGTTTAACACAGACTATACAAAAATGCACCGCTGAAAAATGGCAATATATTTTTAAAAAATGTCTCAAGAATTTAATTGTTTAAAAAAATTTTAGCTATATCTCTCTGTTCCCGCCACTTCAGCATTTACAGAAAGAGTCTTTTCGGTCATGAATGTAAAGTGGCGAGAAGAAGAAACAGAGCTTCATTGAATTTAAATCAAATGAGCTCTGATATATTTAAATTTAAGTTAGAATGTTTAGACTCATTCAAATACCTTTAAAATAATGAAAATTTGTTTATGTGCCGCAAGAAGTCTCTAAAAAATCCTTTTTTAAAAATAAAAATAATGATAACTCTTTTTATAAGTGCATACTCTTTTTTACCTCTTTAAAATCAGATATACTTTATTTCTGCTAAAAATTGGCAACCCTAGCACACCTCAGGATTATTGTTGAAATGCGTGAAATAGATCGCCAACGTCCATACCACGTTGAAAACACCGGTTCTCGTCCGATCACCGAAGTTAAGCAACGTCGGGCGCGGTCAGTACTTGGATGGGTGACCGCCTGGGAACACCGCGTGCCGTTGGCTTTTTGTTTCCTCATTCAACTTTTTTATGCTCATCACCCCCTTGCGTGATTACATTTTTCACATCACCGCTGTGTACTCGTAGGTAGGTCTATTGTTGCAGTTACCCAACAGCTTTCTTTGAAACATCGTCCTGGCAAGAGTTTCCTGAACACCTAACGAAAGGAATGCTTTGTTTTCTAAATACTTGTTTGTTGTTTTGAGTTCGTAAAGAATTGTCAGTTTGTAATTCCTACGATTTGTGTCCATATTCAGAGAATATTCAAAATATTACGTTCAACGTTTTTAATGATGTAAGAATAAAAAAAATGATTGTAAATTCATAGGTAACTTAAAATTTCATATTGACAATTTATGAACGTTCAGTAAATTTTTCCTTGGTTCTCTTTTCCCCTATCATTTACGTTTGTTTATGTGTTTTTTTTGACAACCCATCTGGTGGTGGTTGAGACGTCGGCTGTTACACCAAGGGTTCCGGGTTCGATCCCCGGGCAGTACAACATTTGTGTGCATGAATATGTCTGTTTGTATTGGTCTAGATGTTTTCTATGTATGTATTTAAATAACTATATGAGTTACATATTCGTTGTTTAGAACCATACTACAGGCTTCGCGCTTAATTTTGAGCTAGATGGCGCTGTGTGAATGACAGTAGATATTTAGTTATGACTATTTATCTAAGCCATAAAACAATTAAAATTCCCCTTCAGACATACTTTTAATTTTTGTTATATTCATTGCTCAACAGCTGTACTATCTATTGTCACGCAGTGAAAGTGGTAAACTATTACAAAAGACAAGCACCTACGTAATACATTTACCGTCTGTATATGTATTTAATAGGACATTGTTGCATTGTTTGGCATTTTACTAGTGACGGCATCACTCACCCTTGATCACCCTTGTTTAAATTAAAGATGACGACCAAGTGCTTTACTCGTTGGGTCATGGGTTCAAATTCCGCGGGAAGTCGCATAGTGGTAGTACTTTGTGAGATTTTTCTCAGCTGGGTAAGGACTTCATCATCTGATTGTGCGAAAAGAATGCTTATTTCGAGCTTCAGATGGCACGTTAAGTCATTCTCGCCTGTCTACAGTCAGGGTGGTAGTTCTGATTAGTTATCTTTTTAACGCCCACAAATCCTTATTTGACCTGCGTGGTGTATTACGGCCCAAACCCCCTATTTAGCAACCTTTATTGTTACTAATAAGGGAGTGGGTGTGCAAGAGGATAAATAATCATTGAGATACTTCAGGGCATTGCAGTAACTGAGATGTGTTTCATACTCTTACTTATTTTAGCCTCAATCAAAATACCAATAATAATTTACTTGGTGTTAAACTCGATACTGAGTTGCCTAGGTAGGTACCACTGCAGTGCCAGATATCGTCCCGTGAATTAAGAGTGCTATGCACTTTTGTGTTACAGGATGAGGGCACTGTAGCTAGTGAAATTACTGGGTATAAGAGACCTAACATCTGTGGTCTCGGGTGACGGGCGCAGTGCGGCATTGATGGAGAATAATAACTGTTTATCAGTTTTTGGTCATTGCAAATGCAGCCCTTAGGTTGGAAGATTGTGGTTCCTCCAAACGGATTCCTGGACTTATCCCAGAGGGTTTCAGACAAGTTGTTGCGAAAACTTTAAATATAACGTTAACAAATCAATTCTCGTTGTCGTGACGTCAATATTCTTTCAAGACATTTCGTCAGCGTGGCGTAGGTCGTTGAAATTCCCCCTTAAAGTGTTTTGAGTGGGGCGGCCCAACCTTGTGTGCGCCTTGACCGATATAAGGATCCTGCACTCGGCGTCATCACACTGACTCAAACGAAAGCCTGCGTCGGAGCCCCTACTAAGGTAGCACTTAATTAAAAAGTGTGCAGTTTCAAATCCCGCCACGTACCAATGCGTTTTCGAAATTATATGTATGTTTATCCGATGCTCTTGAGAGGATGGCTAACTTTGTGAAGAAACCTGCGCTCGCTTGTGAAGAAATTCAAGTTTGTACGTGAACTCGTCCAATCCGCACTGGGCCACGTGGACGACTAAGGCTTAATCATCCGCGAACGGGTAGGCTCGTGCCCCTTGGAGGGGACGTTTAATGAGCTGATGATAACATACTATAATGATAGTCGCTCGACGTATGTGGCGAATGGACACAATCAAATGTATATTGCTTATCGCTGGTCAACCTACCGAGCGCTTAATAACACCCAGACCGATACAGACACACCGATACACAAATGTTTGTTGGTACTGTCCGGGGATCGAATGGATCATGGATCACATACACCATGGATCGTCTAATAAGTTTATGTGAATAAGAGGGTGCTGCTATCCGTTGCCTGATATATCCTGCCCAGTTTTACTGATATAAAGAAAATGTCGTCTATGCACTTGTGTTCTGTTTTCTCATATCAAACAACAATAATGGTAAACGGTTGATTAAACTTTGCTATCGTATTTTATGCAAAAAATGAACACGAAAGTCTAGGAGTACAGCATAGTTAATTTGTAAAAGTAATCCACGCACGCTAGTTCGAATTGCTGCAATTGTGGTCCTCTACAATGGAAGTGAAACATCCACTTGGGCAACTACCACTTACGCCCAAATGATCTACAAATTGGGGCAGGGCCTGAATTTTCTAAAAATGTCCTAACTTTTAGACGAACTCTAAAAGGGGAGTGAGTCACAATGATTTTATAGGTCAAGGTGACTACAGGATTGTATTAGCCTGGATAGCCCACAAAAACTCAAATGATAATAACCACACAGAACGGACGAATTGAACTCGAAAGCGACGCTATCCGAGAACCGATGGTAATGGTTTCGGTTGAAGAAAGGCTGGGAGGCTCGCTTTCGATGGCCATCGGGAGAAATCTGAACCGGTCGGCTCAGTCAGTGCCGCGCGCCCCGTGTCGACGCATCCACGCACGAGCGCGTCTCTCACACTAACTCTCAACAAACTTTTGCAAAGGTTTCAGTGTTTGTGCTGTGTATGTTGGTATTTGGAAAACATTCGGTTCACCCCGTTGTGTCTGGTACGTGTGTTTATATACGTAATTAAGACACGCCGAGTTAGGATACCTTTCTCGGCGCAGGTAAGATTTTCGACGAACGTGTCAATAGAAAAAGTTTCGACTCAAAAACCCGTGTTTAGGTATGCTTTTGAAACACCGGTTTAGTTTTTAACGTTTCTGTATAGTACACTGACGTACTCTGATATTTATTCGATTGTGTTGTTGTTTTTCATTCATAGTTATTGTAAGAATAATAAAAACATGTAACTTTATTATTTATTTAATAATTATATATAACTCTGTAAATTTGTATATTAATTTAGTGTTTGTTTATCAATGTTCAGAAATTACACTATTTTATACTACAAAGCCAGCTATCCAAAATTAAGATTATTTTTTAATGTACATACTACAACTTTTAAAATTAAGACACCTCAAATAAAATCATGATTTAATGTCAGTAAACAAGGTTTTCTGGCACTTAATTTTATTATTTTCAATTAAAAAAATATATTCTACAACCAGGTAAATGTTATTAAAGTGAAAGAAAATCCTCTCTAGTTTTACGTTTACTTTCGACGTCGAGATCTGTAGAGTCGACAGGCGTTTCTAACGGGCTAGCCCATTTATGTTTAAATGATGTAATAGAGAAGCACGCAGCAGGTGTTTGCGGCTTTCTGAATGATTATACTCCTAGAATAGATTAAATGGGAATATCGACGCATTTTTTCATAGTTATACATTGTCTTTTGTTATTTACTCGCATATTGTTTTCGTATTCAGGTAGCTTAAGAAAGTCAAAAATCAGTCTCGGTTTTACTTAGTCTTATTTTAGGTATGACATGATTAATTGAATACTAGATTTTACCTTTTAAATTGTTCTCGTAAATTGAGACACGTCTATTAGATTTATGCGATTCGCAAATAAAACACAACAGACGATGATTGGTGGTGTAGTAGCTTATAAAATTAACAATACTAAAATGTTTTTTTAAATATATAATATACCTAAAATATACATATACAATAAACATTATAATTGTGTTTTTATGGTAAACAAAATTAATGATGCATGTTGCACGTAAAACGGCTGTGTGTCTACGACAACTAGTCTCTACCAATAGAGTTCAACGCATGCTTGCGCAATACATGTATAATGTATGTTATTGGAAAAGCAAGTTTTTCTTGTTTTTTATTACAAAATATAGCCCTTTCCGGAGAGAAGAAATAGTTCTTCGGTTAATACGGAATACATCACATTTATTATTTTACATTATGGACTTTAATTATAGTTCCATAATGGTCAAGATTTTCTGTTTTGAAATTATGATATGCAGTTTTACTTCTCAAACAAAAATATATATTTGAAAAAATCCCTTTAAGAGCTTAATAAAAAATACCAGTCGTTAAACAAATTATTAGCTTAATGTACAGTAAAAATATTAAATTTTAACTTCCAAAATTGCAATATTTAGTTTTTGTAATCAGGATATTATCTCAATAATAATGTACTGCATAGCATGCATTGTATAGGATATTCCTATAGGCGTATAAATAATAAAAAAGCAACCACTTAAGTCTCGAGATGCATGACGCGGTGAACAAATGGGCTCGAGGCTCGCTCTACAAATAGAGTTCAACGAATGCTCCGCACGACGGTGTTACCCTTTTGTTTACAAACATTTCTAAGATGTCTTTTTTCATTTTAAGTACAGACAATTGCTCTGCATTCTTGTGTTATATGTATGTTGATAGTATTGATAAATCTTTAAGATATATCGCATCAAGGAAAACGTCATATACCTTAATTTTCTTTTTATATATTTTTATATTATTGATCTCAATAAACATGGATTATAAAAACGATGACGAAAAAAAATGACTCTTAACTGTTAATAATACAATATATCCAAAGGGCTATCAAGTATAATATATAACTTATAATACTTATATATCTTTATGGAAACGATTCATAACGTAGTATTTGATATTGTTACTTTAAAAAATATATTTATGAGTATATGTCTTATATTGTATTTAAAACTGGTTGGTACCTAATGTATTATTTGGGCATACATTCCTTAGTACTCGTATTGACACATATGTTTTGTACGGGTAATTATTATGGAGACGAGTTGT
This sequence comes from Leucinodes orbonalis, assembly GCA_019425675.1. Taxonomy (NCBI): domain Eukaryota; kingdom Metazoa; phylum Arthropoda; class Insecta; order Lepidoptera; family Crambidae; genus Leucinodes; species Leucinodes orbonalis. The sequence continues at coordinate 78,125 of PQWD01001614.1, read as the reverse complement.
ATCAATTAAATTGATAATAAGATACTCGCACCATACTTTGAAAATGACATTGGGTATTCAAACACTGCGTAGGTTCATAGTATGATAAGCAAGACAAGACTTTGTTTATTTAAAAAGAGACTACCTCAATTATTGTCGTTATGATTTAACAATGTTAAGGTAATAATTATTAAAAAAAAAGTATTTATTAGCTGTATTTGAAAGAGAAGACTGAAAAATCGTTATGGATTAGGTAAATTCGCAATAACAAAATAATAGTAAAAATAAAATTTTATGGTATCCCAATATTTCAAAGCTCTTAAACTTTAGTCGTCATTATAGTTGAGCAGCAAAGCGTCAAGACCAAACGCCCAAAATTAAAAAGTATTGTTTCAAATGATGTCTACTAATTATTTAAAAAAATATATAAAAGTTATCAAATCAAGTTTGCCATTTTAAAAAATCTTCGTGCGTAATTCGGTTACTTCGTTAGTGTATTCGTAAAAGTAGTTAGTCGTAATATTTTTTTATATATTTTTACTCTAAATGATAAATATAACAAAGCACAACTTAGCAGCAACTCTCCAATTACCGATCCATCCTTCTAGTTTCATTCCATGGGTATTCTAGGAAGTAATCTGCAGAGATTTTTTGTGTTGACTCCGAAATTTATGACACTAATTATTATCTGAATAGAAGATAGATCTTTGAGTCCAAACATTATTTATTCGTTTCAAAGAAATATTGCTTTGTAGAGTCATTTAAAATGATTGTTTTTAAATGGGCATTATACTGAAGATTTTGTTGGAGTGGTAGTTAAAAAAATAAATGAAGTGTAATATACACATTTAGCTTTGATACCGAAACTGACCATTAGTTAAAAAAAAACTTAAGCACCACACAATGCATTAACTTCCTAAAAAGAGGAATTAAGGAACTTAGGAGCCTTCCTTTTACAGGCTTAGTTTGGGGTTGTGATTGTAAAAAAAAAATAGTAACCTCTTTAAAAGTGTGCTATGAAGATTTTAATTTTTCAGCAATTAAGTATCCACAAGCAAAATAGTATTCATCAGGTAATCACTATAATAGTCAAACTAAAGCGGTCAGTCTCGATAGACGCGACATGAGCTGAGCGCCCACTGAGTCATTTGTACGCAAATCTGCGCGGGCGCAGTAGAGGTATCAATGCAATTAGGGTTGCCTATAGCCCGTTATTGAGAGCCAAATTATTTTATCATAAAAATTACAATAAACATAAATAATATAAATCATAGTCATATATAAATCATATATGTTTATCCGGCACGAGATAGTTGTGGACTGTTGCCTTCTGATCTGGAGGGTGCAGGTTCAAATACTGCCACGTACGAAATTTACTTAATTTACGTTTATCCGACGCTTTTACCGTGAAGGAAAAAATCGTGTGGAAACCTGCGCCTACGAACATTTTAAGGTTGTTTATGAAGTCGGCCAATTTGCACTGGACCCGCGTGGACTATTAAGGCCTATACATCCTTTATGGGTAGACTCGTGCCACAACGGTGACGTTATATGATGATGAGGATGTTTTTAGGTTCTTTCATGTTAACCTGAGCTATATAATTGCCTGGTGAAGCTGTAAGATCAGATTCAGATCGAAAAAAAACTGAGCTATATAAACGAATTAAGATTTTTTATAAAGATTAACAGAAAGATTTTAATGTAGCATGGCAACCCTGACTCAATGTATTGGAATATCACGTTATAAATAACTCCCGGCGCCAGAACAGTGTACTATGTAATGTAAACGTGTGTAGCATAGACTAGTGACTGTCCGTATTTGTTTACTGAGTGGCTGTAGTCCGTGCCTGCGAAAAATACCGCTTGATCAAATGGTCAGAGACCCTATAAAGGTTCCGGGTTGAAAGTCCAATAGGTTTTTATTTTTGTTTCATAACATGGATGGATACATCAAATTACGATTGTCTAACTGGATTTTCTGTATTTTCTGTAGCTCGAGTTTCTAATATATCTTCACGGGTATGTTAGTCCCAAGTACGGGTAGGCTTGTGCCCCTCGGTGGGGACGTATAATGAGCTGATGATGATGATGTTAGTGACCCTGTGTCATATAACATGTCAATAAGCGAGGATCCCCAGTTTGTTAATTAATGACGAATATAATGACGAATAAATTTCTTTTTATAACTCTGACAATTTACTATGTACCTGCCGATTAATAATAAATCGAGTATAATTTCAATTAATTCAATGCGCATTATCTTTTAAAATAAACTAGCAATTATTTTAACTCACTTGCTTGAAATTACTGGGTATAAGAGACCTTACATCTATTGTCTCTGGTGTCGGGCGCAGTGCATCCATCCATTGGAGAATAATAACTGTCTATCAGTTGTTGGTCTCCGTCAATGCCGCTCTGTTATGATTAGGCGTATCACATACCATCAGGTGAGCATCATGATCGTCTTGTTCACTTCATAACATAAAAAAGTAGCGGTTGAGTCGTCGAGTACTACACTAGGGGTTCCGGGTTCGATGCCCGGGCAGTACAAACATTTGTGTGCATGAACATGTATGTTTGTAATGGTCTGGGTGTTTTCTATGTATAATAAAAAAGTATATAAGTATGTATATCCGTTGATAAGTACCCATAATACAGGCTTCACGCTTAACTTGGGGCTAGATGGCGCTGTGTGAATGTCGATGGATATTTATTTATCTTGTACCAACATTGATTTATGTTGCTAGTTTATTTTATAAGAATAAGAAGCCTTAATACTATGACATTTAAATATGAGCTCGCGACTATGTGTTGTCGTGCGAAGGAACCATCCTCGGAAAGGAGTGAAGCGTTATTTCACAAGCGCACGCGCCGTCTATGGATGTGGTCGTGTCCATATTCTAGGTCCGTGTTGCTCATCACTGATTTTAATATAAAAGGTCACGAATGTTCTTGGTTGTGTATTTCTTTTCCAATCAATGTTTTTTTAATATCTACGAGTTGTGGTATCTACGAGTAGCCAATATTTTTCAATATTTCAGATGTATAGTTCATTATTGATCAATGATTGATTTTCATAAGAAATCTTTGAACATGTTAAATAAGTAAAGGATTTAACACCAAAAAAATAGATAAGTAATCAAACTCATATAAAAAAACCATTTATATAATTTCGGTATTTGAAACTCATGTTACGATTGGCGAGTGAAGCTGAGTGTACTCTGACGTACTTCGATGTAGAAGGTATATAAAACTGTTAAGAATCCGTATCTCGAACTGGCAAGACACTGATTTTTCAATATTTTTAAATGAATTAATACTTTTTAAATTATTGTTAAATATTAGAATAACATAGTTGTGATTACAAACATAATATAATATGTTAGTTTTATGTCAAATATATATTGTATTCCTTGTACAAATATTTTGCTACACAAAAGTTTTTAAATGCAATAACATCTAACCTCTAAACCTCATACAAGTATTAAATCAAATTTTAATTTACCTTTAATCGCTTGGTTATAAACTAACATTACGCTATCCAAAATAGCACCTTAATTTAGCACCATTGAATTTATTTTGGAATGCCGGATGGTTGAAGAAGACACTATTGTGAATACGAGAATGGCCGGTTCCCATGGAGTTGCGCAATGAGACCTTGAATCTGTCCCGATGGTTGGTCCAAAGCGACGGGGGGTCAGGGGGCAACCGGTGTTGATAGGGTTGCCCACGTTCTATTTATTGTATACTCATGTCGCTTTGTATTTTGGTCTGGGTGTTTCTGTTGTAAGACGGAAAAGAAACGACCAACGCTACCCCATCCCTAATCCATTGAAGAGTGGTGTCACGTCACTAATATCGGACACTTGACATTTGGATTGCGCGCGGGAAATACTCATATTATAAGACTAAAATTTCATCATCATCATCAGCTCATTAAACGTCCCCACCGAGGGGCCTACCCGTAACCTCGGAGTGCTTCGTATCCATATTACAGGCAAATGGTTAGTTTGGGGCTAGACGGCGATGAGTGAATGTCAGTGGATATTTATTTATTATTTTTATTTATTAACTGAAGATTTACTCGTTGGCTATTTATTTTGTGTGTGAAAACCCTGATTCGATATGAACGGCCTTTAGTGCTTCGGCAAAATGGGACTTGTTTTATATTGTCACTCTTCTTATCGAGTGGGTTTTAAAATGGTTTAAATGCCGTCTCGTACATACAATGTATGTACAATATGTTTTCGAATTTTCGAAAATATAGGTGTACGTTTATCCGATGCCCTTACGGTGAAGGGAAATATCGTGAGGAAACCCGCGCTTGCCTATGAAGAGATTCAAAGGTTGCGCGTGAAGTCCGTACTGGTCCCGCGTGGACGACTAAGGCCTATACACTCTATACGGATAGGCTCGTGCCAATCGGTGAGGATATATGAGCCGATGATAATGAAGTATGCTTACAAACAGTATACATGAAATTATGTGATACCGCCATCCATGGACACTCTTGACAACAAGTGCGGTGCTGACATAAAAAAAACTACACGCAAAAGTAAAAATAGAGAAAGACGATTTTGCGCCTCTGATTATCTCACTCACTTGGAGAAATACAACGAAAAAGGTCGTTTCACGCCGGTTTTCTATGAGGTCCTGGTATCGCTCTGGTCTCTCCAGCTCATTCGTTTTAAAGCATGGCTCTATCACACGATATGGTCAGATCAATTAACAGTCGTTGGTGGTAAATTTCTAAACCTAATGAGACCAACATCACCAACATAGTATTGTTGCCTCGATGAAGAAGATTGCGGCTGGGACCAATTACTCAACGTTATCACCGAATTATTTTGTTTTCTCTGTCAATCAGGTGATGCAATTTAATCATGTTTAATCAACACCGTCTTCAAGTGGAAGACATGGGCAAAATGGAGGTATCATTCCTCCCATGTCTTCAGCTTTTCTCATCCAACCTCTACCAGTAATCTTTCGCTAGTTGGTCCACCGGTCCGCTGAGCGTCCTACGCTAAGCTTTCTAAGACTAGACATAATTTATGAAAATCAACTTTTGATTCTGCATGCTCTTCCTGAGAATTCAAAACAGTTCTAGATTTCTGAGGAAGTAAAAATCAAGACTGAAGGAATCATATGGCCGTCAGTGCGAGAACTTCCAAATTCTGTAGATACACTATATTTGACTATGAAAAAGAGTTTCATTGAGTGAACGGAATGGTCAGTTTGCCTCACCTGGTGGTATGAAATGCTTGACCAACACGGATGCGGTGTTGAAGGAATTTTATCTTAATATGTTTATCCGTTGTTTGTACTTCTCTATAGGCTAAATGGCTTAGTTTGGGACAAGATGGCGCTGTGTGAGTGTCAGTGGATATTATTAAATGTAGTAGGGAGATATCATTTTCCGTCTACACTGGCCTGCTTCTGTCACTCGAGACGAAGAAGTTGGATCTTACTATCCGAAATTGTTAAGACTTAATTTTTTTAATTTGAGTTTAGTTATTCATCTTTTGTAAACCCAAGCAGACTCAAACCCAAACCGGTCAAGAAAGCTTGAAAGCATTTGATTGTTTGTTTATTCTGAATTCGATACCAAGAGAGGTTATGAAACTCTCTGAAAGCAAGCAATTAAGCAACTAAAATCACTATAACAATAGTGTTACGAATTGACGTAATTAAAATGTCATTAAATATGGCGGCTATATGTGACGTCAGTCACAGACAGTCCATAGTTATGACATGCGAATTGTCAAATAGCAAGAGTCTAGTATGTCTAGATAATTCGCGGAACTATGTAGATGACGTCGACGTTCGAGCTCAGCGGCCAGACAGGTAATAAGGGGGCCAACGGGTGCGCCGGGAGTCTTGTGTTCTACTCAAGAGCGACGAAGAGCGAAATACCTGCGACTACAAGAAGAAGCGAGTGATACAGCGATATCTAAGGGATCGTCGAGTGTGATATAACAGTGTGAAGAGTTAACGTGTGATTATTACGTGTGTGTCGGAAAGTGTTGTGTTATAGTGTGCAGTGTTAATTACGATTTTAGTGCGTGCGTTATTGATTAATTAGTACGAGTGTAAGTGTAATTAGTGTTGTGTGTGATTAATATTGGTTAATTAATAAAGTGTGTTACCGTGTTATTCTTCGTGTTTGGCAATAATTTATCCGAAACCCCCAGCTCGTAACAGTATTTTGAATTTATATGCGAGATTTATCCGTAAAAATAGTTTTGGTTCAGTTATGTTACAATCGTGAAAAATAAGTAACATAAGCTAAAAACGATACTGTAAGTGGTAGTCCACAGTTTTGCTAATTGGTTTTAACACAAATTCAATTAACTATTACGCAATACGAATGTACGTAAGTGTTTTACGAAGGTTTAACTTACATTGCTGAAAAGGCTTCCGAATCTTGACCTTTGATGGGTTCTTTTCAAGGTTATCCAACAATACAAATTATGTTTCGTAATACCTAAGCTAAAAGTATGTAGAAGTGGCTGAACTGATGACTGTTTAAGCAGAAGTGTTCTTGTGCGTAAATTTGACTCGTAATTCACAGATGGAAAAGAGTTAATTTGTCTGTGTCTTCAACCTTTTTCAAAGATTTTACGACCAATTTGGCGTAGATTTAAAGTACATTTCGGACATGTATTGTCTTGGGTTTAATTTTGCTTACAAGAACTTTCGGTGCTTTACCTTTCAGTTTTTAATGAGAATGTGTAAATGATCCGTTTTTACATTTTCAATAAAAAAGAGATAGTGCATTTCTTGTTTATTTATAATAACATATTTGCTATTCTCTTCCAAGCCAACCTCACCTGTCGAATGAATCATGATTATATGTAAACTTCTATATCTAGCGACCTGAGAACGCACACTGGACCTATTAAAGAATCAAAAGTTGGTATTTTCCAACCCATTTTTTTAATAAGTATCCACTTTATTCCCTTTATGATGATTTCGCAAATCGGACAAACCTGTTGCGCTCCGTTTCACCTCCTCAATGCTTTGCGATAACGAATCTTGATACTTTTGACAGCAAACACAATTCATTATGATCAACACGTCTGCAGAATTTCAACTTTAAGCTAAGAAGATTTGGGCACAATTTCACATTGAACTGTCAGCAAAAAAATTTCGTTGCGGGTCACAAAATTCTTTTGCCACTTTAATATAGTTTTTATTGCTTCGTAATAGCGCTAAGCTAAGAGCCGAGGCCAAAGAGTCCTGCCAGTGTTATTTATAAGGTTTTAATTTAGGAAGGAAACGGTATTCTTCCTTATTTAATACAAACTTAAATAATAGCCTATCTTGCTAATTTGAATTTAAATTCTGCCTTCTTAATCGTCATTGATTTGCCAACTTTGTGTGACGATTTTAAAAACTTTCGAACATGAGAACTATCAATGCTTTTTAGGAATAGAATTTATTTATAAAATAATGGATTATGTAGTCTTGCAGGATTATCTATAATATAAAAATGAATCGCAAAATGTGTTGGTAAGCGCATAACTCAACAACGCCTGGACCAATTTGGCCAATTCTTTTTTTAAAATGTTCATTGAAGTCCAAGGATGGTTCTTACGGCGAGAAAAAATCGAATAATTGCCGGGAAAACCCTAAAACAGCCTTTTTTTTTTCACATACAAACGTTTCTAACTAAAACGTAGAATCAATTGAGCTTTATTGCTATTATAATATAAAGTTCATTAAAATTACTTACTTTTAAATGCTTATAGTGTTTAATTTAATTATTTTTAATTCACACCGAATTATTACCAGGGTGACGGTTCTGTTTAGGATATTTTTTACAAAGAATATAAAAAAGGTAGGAACAAAACACTGCCACATTACAATTTTTTCTGACAGGACGAAGTCTGTCGGGTCAACTAGTTTTATATAAGTACTAGTTTAGAATCAAGCTCTTAAAATATACCTTATTTTGTCAAAGTTCACTTAGGTACTTCCTGTATGATGATAATGCCTATAATGATGATGATAAAGCTATATAGCTTTTATTATAGAATGTAAGACGGGTGATTTACCTTATGCTGGAAAATAAAAATCTCTCTTAGGTATTTATTTATTGTTAATTTAATATACTGGAAATAATCATGATAGTTTAAAAACTATTGTCTTTTTCACATATAAGATTTCTTTCTATACCTATTTACACACGCGGTGACGAATGGTGACGTAAACAATACATTCACAAAGGGTTACAACACGCGGTCGATTAGGCGCGAAAAAGGCGGTCGTAGTTGCGTTCGAGTATTGTTTACATGGGAATCATGAAACCTAGGGTCTAGTGTATGAGCGATGGCGGCTAAAAGTTGATCGAATCATCATCATTAGCCTATAAAGGTTCAGAGCAAAGCACAGGCCTCATGTGTGTATATATTTTGAGTTTAGAGATTGGGTTTTACTCGCAAAGGTTTCGTTTCATATATGTGTTATTCTAATATAAATTTATGAATATCCACTGACATTCACACAGCGCCATCTAGCCTCAAACTAAATAATATGGATACTAAACCACGAACAAACATACTTAAATACTCAATTGTAAATATACATATTATACATAGAAAACACCCAGACCAATACAAACAAACAGACAAGCTAATGCAAACAAACGTTTGTATTGCCCGGGGATCTAACACGAAGCCTTTGGTGTAATGCGCCATCAAAGCTTCTCAGAAAATATATCAGATGGTAACTGATTCCACAGTTTTGTCATCGTGGACAAGTTTCAAGAAAAGCTGATTTATCCAATAACCGACGGGCGTATTAACCCTTTAGCCGCCAGGATTCCAGACACAATGAAATATAGTTAGTGACGACTGGTGGTCAAAGAGCTAAATTCTACCTTAAATCGCTACTTCTATTACACTGTATCAACCGTTTTCGTTGAGCGAGGAAACTTGGCAAGCGCCTAGTGCAATTATAACCAACAACAAGTAGCGATTATGCACTACGTATGTTGAATTCTTTTATAATAGCATTGCGTTTAATTTGTGTCAGATATAAACTGTGGGATGTTACTAAACAGTTTTATTTTGAAGTATTTTTCGTAGTTGTTTATTTTGCTTTCATTTGATGCTATGGGTGCAGCCTGCATCTTTTGGGACTCAAGGTAACATCCATATATTTTTCGAAAATTCGAAAACACATTGGTACGTGGCGGGATTTGAACCTCAGCCCTCCCGGTAGGAGGGTCACAGTCCCACCATTGAGCCACCGACGCTCTATATTTTCGGTATGTCTTTTCGCTATTGGCCTCAGGTTGCCTTCACAGCTTCACCAGACAATTGGCGAGCGCAGATGGCTTTCAGCTCAAAAAAAAAATGCAACGAGCCTAAGGGTGTCCCAAAGTGGCGCGTAGGGCGTTGCAGGGGGGAGGGCTAGGTAACCTAGTATATGTTTGGGGAGAAAGCGACCGGACACGTGCCGGTAGCGCGAACAGGGACTGGTCGAACCTACAGGAACTACCGTCGTAGGCCCTCGCCGGTGGGGACGAAATCTCGGTCTTAAAGTTGTTTCAAAGAACCTCATAAGCTTATTTTTGAATATGAATTCTTTAGTAGCAATTATGTACAACTGACTTACCTAATATCAGACGTAGTCTTACTGTCTTAAGCTTACTGTTACTATAATAACCAGTCAATAAATTATTACGGTTTAATAATTGTCACCTATAAAATCTAACAAGCTTGTATAGAGGTTCTTAATAGACAACTACAGAATTGTGTCAACCATCAGAGCGTGTCTCAAAGACAATGGTCGATTCACACCAATCTAGAGTATGGGAAGCTGTTAGGAAATCTGTGCATTATGTGCTAATAAGATCAAGTTACTTGGCTCGTATTCGATTGTCTATAGTGTTTTTGATTTAGTTAGATAACATGAATGAGTATGACTTCAGGTATCGGTTTTGATGAGGTTTTACAGCCAAACGATATGTCCCCTTAACTCTAACAAAGGCTTGGTTCAGGGTTGGATAATTAGGTACTGGAATATGGGTGATATGCAGTGGCGTGCACAGAGATCATGAGAAGGGTATGCAAAGTGAGTGGCACAAATTACAATGTAAATTACTTATTGTTTAGTAATTTACATTTTTGTGAAATTGAGTACTGTTGATACGAGATCGCCTATGGTTTGAAATTGGTAGAGGAAAATGTGCGAATAAGTGGGAATCATTCAATATGTTGGCGATTTTCCGGATTGTCAGAAAGAATGCCACTGGTGATATGTATAGTGACATATCACGTCACTGGTGATATGTCACTATACACATCACCAGTGGCGTGCATATATGGAGTGCGCGCCACTGGTGATATGTATAGTGGGACTTTAAATCAACAAAAAATAATTTATATAGGGATAGAGAATAAGAAAAAGCTATCGACCTTTTATGTGGATAGTTTAGTGCTGACTTCGACGTGATGACTGTTGCAGATTCTTGGAAACGCTTTTTTAAAGTGAACCGATCACAAAGAATATCAAATGTAGGTACAAAGTGAATTGGAGAACTCCCTAATAATTTGAAAACTACGTTCTTTTTATCTTGTGCACTTGTTCGATAGAATGTTTGAACTAGTTTGAGAGCGAAACCGCGACATACAATGACATAGTTAACCAACTAGGCGTTGAGAATTCATTACTAACTCAACCCATACAAAATTATAAGCAGTATATAATAACTTATTCGCATATTTATTTTGTTTCTCTTTTTTATTAAAACCTCTTTTGTAAGAGAGAACATTTCATTGCTTGAAAATTTAGGTTCAGTATATTGTAAGTAAACATAATGAAACCAAATGGTGTTTTAGCATTTATTTATTATTTTTTTGGACTTTTAGATAAACAACTAAACAAAAAAGATGAGTAGTTTGCACACAGACATCCGAATATACAATTAGACTGGACAAGCCGCCAAGTTTATAGGCAGTCCCAGTGTCGCAATTTCTTTTCGGTTCTTACCTGTGAAAAGTTATTATATTTCTTGGTAAATTTACTGATTCATTGCGATGATGGCATGTTACAATTGCACAGGATGGTATTTTGGAAAAAAAAACGGTAATTTCTTCTAATATTCGTGCGTCTTGACTCGTCTCACAGAGCGTAAACTGGTAGCCAGTGTATGCTCGTTGAGCTTACATTTGTCGCACTTAAAAACGCGGCTTGCCCTATCTCCTGTATTGGGAAATCTGTGAGTTTGCACAACGAAAATTAAAAAAAAACCTATACCAGAATGTTTTATTTTTGTGGCGCAAAAAAAAACTAATTATATTATAATATATTAAAATACTATACTATTTGGAGTATCAATCAGTCGCCAGTGTAAGTACAGGCCCTCACATATGGGGCGGCTATCCATCACGGTTGGTTTGTATTGGCATGGAATTGAAGTAGCGCCGTATTATGTTAATCAAGTAATGATTGATATGAATCAATTGTAAAATGTATCAAAGATGATTCAATGTTGACAAGTTTTTTGTCTAGCGGCCTTGCGCGAAAGTGACGACTAATTTTAATACGACACTGGTGACATCAGGTGAATCACTTCCATGAATTTGTGTATGCATCTAAATAGTTACACTTTCTCGACAGACTAATTAATAAAAGTTATACAGCTGACGGCTTAAAGGCCTCGTTTGAGAGCAGCTGACTAACCAAAAACGCCAAGAGGTTTTGGGACCGATTTTTAAAACGAGGAAAATTTATAGTTAATTTGATAAATAACAAAAAAGTAGTGTATACATCCATAACAGGGTGTGCCCTGCCACACCCAAATAGTATGGTACCTTTTCGAAAAACGGACTCAGTGTACAACTTAATGTCATTATGTCTAGATGCAGAACATATGTTGTCCTAATGTTGCCACTAGGCTTCGGCTCGCGTTAAGGGTATTGTTTTCACCCCTATTTATCCACTTAGGGAATAATATTAAAATCCTTTTTAGATGACCTCACGTCTTAGAGCTCGATAATACAAAGCGCAGCTCGATGGTGTTACAATTCGACAAAGTTATACAAACTGTCAATTTCAATCCCCTATTTTATCCCCTTGGGGAGATAATCAAAATCTTTCTTACCAAATTCAACCCGATTCATCGTTTTTGGGCTGTGAGTTAAAATCCCTATGCATTCATTCCAGCAGTCTAGAGAGGTATGATCGGCTAGAATTGCTGATCCGTTTGTTCACTAACTAACGCGTTTATTGTAAAAAGTTGAAAGTCCGCGAAACTCCGGGTCTTGCTCACCCAGTAACTAACTAGTCGTCATTCAGTCGTTTCAAAATAGTCCAACAACAATGAAATAAGCGTAAATCATATTTTTAATGTGTTACAAACTCGTTTACACGCACATTTGTCCAGTTCGCATTTATAACGGATATTTTCGTGGTTTAAGAGAGTCTAAAAAGGCGCAACATACTTCTGTAATATTCAAACGATCGCGACGAT
>PQWD01001614.1:0-63717 GCA_019425675.1 Leucinodes orbonalis | reverse complement strand
TAACTGTCCATCAGTTGTTGGTCTCCTTCAATGCCGTTCTGTCATGGTCAGGCGTATCACTTACCACCAGGTGAGAATCCTGACCGTCCTCTACACTTATTACATAAAAAATGTTGATTATACTAGGGATTTTGCAAAATAAATTTATTTTTGTGCACATTATGCATGCACAATTTATGTTACTTATTTACCAAATTAAAAAGTTACATTTGTCGGTTAGTAGCTTTTGTTAAAGCACGGTAGTATTGGTGTCAGTGACCCCCGGTCCCAATGTTACGATCTGATAACATTACTAATAGCTGATATTAATTACGTATGTTACTTAACGGCATTCGCATATCTAACGTTGTTTTGTTCGGTAAAAAATGTCTCTGGTTTAAAGAACCGTTTTATCCGGCTCTTTGATATGTTTAAATAAAAAATGTTAAAAAATGTCACTTTTACAAGCAGAAGCATTAATAAGATTTGTGTTATTCAACACAATTATCACATAATAGTATAAAACAAAGTCGCTTTTTTGTACCCATGTCCCTATATCCCCATGTGCGCTTAAATATTTTAAACTACGCAACGGATTTTGATGCAGTTTTTTAATAGATGGAGGGATTCAATAGGAAGGTTCATATGTATAATAACATCCATTAAATAGTAGGAAATACTTTATTTTTAAGGTTTCTAATGTGATGTCGTAAATAATTTTTCTTTTCCATTTACATTGCAAACGTAGGCTCCACACTATAAAATGTATCAAAATAATGTACTGGGTATTGTAAACATTAAAAGATCTACAGAAACGTCCGCGATGGTATATATTTATCTCTTATGGATATCCCACAATAACATTTTTTTGGGCGAAGAAAGGAAGATTCGGATACACAGAGATAAGAGTACACATCATAAAATTGTATATACATAATATTGATACCTATTACGAATTTCCTTAAGTCTATTCTTGATAAATGATATGAAGTTACAATTAGTAGAAGAACGACATTAAACAACATTGATACATTGATTGATCGTTATTCAAGATGAGAACTGTTCATTGAAATATGGTTTAAATCGTTATATCTTTCGACCTTGGTTGTAAGCTTGTACGCGTTTCGTAATGCGTGTTGTTTATCTTGGTGTCTTTCAAGTATACTTAAGGTTTTAGTTAATTAACTATTTATGAATAATTAAGGTAATTGGAACAAAAACGCATATATACGGTCTAATTGAGTAACTTTTTTTTAAGTCAGGTCAAAAATACCTGCATAGGAAGGAAGGATTTGCCTATAAGTATGAGGACATGGACTACATCTATAGACATTGTATACATCTAAATTAACACATATTTTATCATATCTTAATGTTTGAACTGCATTTTAACATATCAAAGAGCCTTATAAAACGGTTCTTTAAACCAGATATATTTTTAACTGAACAAAATGATATGCGATTGCCGTTAAGTAACGTACGTAATTAATATCAGCTTTTATTTATGTTATCAGATAGTAAACATAGGAAATGGGGGTCACTGACACCAATACTGCCGTGCTTTAACAAAAAAAATCTAAGTACTTTAAAGAATGGTGATATTATATGGGGTGGTGAAATAATCCATACGGTTCCTGCCGCCATATGTCATCATCGTATATCGAGACACTATTGGAAATTTCATCCATACCACCATGATGAATGGAAAACATGTACCGTATGCTTTTGTCGTAACTTTTTAGCGCACGACAAAACTGAAACTTAAGGCTGAGAGCCTCTGCGCTCGCCACTTGCCCGGTGAAGCTGTAAAGGCCATCTGCGGCCAACAGCAGTAGTCAGTTCGAAAAAAAAAAAAAAAAAAAAAAAAAAACTGAAACTTACCATCTGAAATATTCCTGAGTGCAACCTGGAATACAACCTGTCCACCTTCGAGAAAACAGTGTATTCTTATTTAATGTAACGCATTTCTATGCCCTCTAGAATTGTACGTGTTAATGGGTGTCATTTACCACCAGATTAGCTATTTGTACACAATCACATAAAAAAGACAAAAAACAATTGAATTTCTATTGGTTTTCGCTATTTATTATTAATGTTAACATTTGAGCGCCGATAATAACGGCTATTAATGGTTTTTTCTTTCGATTAGACTTCTTGCTTTTGGCCGAAAAATGGCCTATACAGCTTCACCGGACAAGAAACTGTTTATGGTTTATGACATCATTAGGTATTTAGCATTGCAGTATATATAATTAAATGCCTTGTGCAACCCATCCCTAGTGCAAGAGCCCTACCAATTAAGGACAGTTAATTTAGAATGGCACCTTTTAAATTCAGTTTGGCTTCATTAACATTTAGTCATAGTAATTAATGTCATTGCATAAGTCTGGGCTCAAGTTTGAATCGGTGTAGGAGTATTTAATCTGTAGGGCTATTCTAGCGTATATGGCATCAAATCATATGTTATGAAACAGTAATTTATTTATTTGTTGTTGCATAAATATTTGTATGTCTGAACATGTCTGTCTGTATTGGCTCTTATCCTCAAAAATCTCGTTGTGTGATGAGCCTAAGCGCGTTTTGGGATTAGGGCACTGTAGCTAGTAAAATTACCGGGTTTATGAGACCTAACATCTTATCTCGGGTAACGGGCGCAGGGTGGTATTGACGGAGAAGTGATAACACTTTATACTGTTCTTATTCAATACTGCTCTGTCATGGTCAGGCGTGTCATTTACTACAGGTGAACGAACTGACCGTCTCGATCATTTTACAAAATGAATTAATCAGTGTATTAAACTAAATCAGTGATTTTCATCGACACGGAACAACGATCTAAACTCGACGTCCATTTCACCACTGGGTCAGTACATACTGAGATACATAATATTCATACAAATTCATTTATTTCAAAGCTAATGGGTAATTGCCAGATATTCAGGCTTATAGCATTCGTATGAGCGGAGTTAATTCAAACCTTGTGCCCACATATGCAATCAGCATAATTAACTGAAATCACTATCATACAGATCGAGAATAAACGTCAACAATTATGGTTATAGCATAGTACTGTGCTAGATACAGGCTAATGATCCCATTCACTTTGCCATAGAGTGTTTGGGGGCTTAGTATAGCTGTTTCACGTCTTAGAGAATGGTGTTTCGTAAAATTTTTATGAAGACTGACTAGTTGTTTCATGATTACAATTGTAATGGAAGACTTAATGTTAGAAAGATTTCAGGACTTTTTTAGGTCCCAACATCTCGTACAGATGATAACGGCACTGTAGCCTCTTTTTTTTGTAGATTTGACAAACATTGTATAATTATATTATAGCTAACATTATTGATAAAAACATTAAATACAAATAAATGATACAATAAATATCTACTGACATTCACACAGCGTCATCGAGTCCCAAACAGAGCATTTAGCCAGTATTATGGGTACTAAACAACGGATAAACATAAATATATATTACAGAAAACACCCCAACCAATACAAACAGACAATAATATGTGCATGAACATGCACACAAATTTTTGTACTTCCTGGGGATCGAACCCGGAAATCTTGATGTAAGTGACATCTCAACCAATTACACTACACGGGTCTTCCATCATCGTCATAGCTAGGAATACAGCTATTAAAAACACCTGGCAACTATTTCTCACTGGACCGAACGACGCTCGACATAATTAACTGACGTATAATTATCCCGTCAAACCGTATTAAGCACCTTTAAAATTCTCAGGACTAAACGCCACTTAGTCAGAAACGACGTTAGTCATCAACTCAAATTTAAAGCTAAAAAAAACAAGTCCTGAAGTCGCATCCTCTTAAGAGGTGTCATCTATTTTGGGATGAATAAAAACCGTATGTTTTGCATTTTGGTCGATGATTCGGTAGGTAGCATAATCCCGAAGTTTTTTCACGAAATTATTATATCATGATGTTGAAGATACCTGCCTCAAATATATTTTAGTGCGATGCCCTAAGTTAATAAGCCGAAGTTCAAGTCCCGCTCTAACACATCTTTGGCTCGATGCCCATAGGCCGAGGGCCATTTGCAATGAATAAAAAAATAAAACAGAGAGGCATATGTGCTAGCCATTTGTCCTATCAAGCTATGTAGGCCATACGCGTCCAATAGCAAAAAGTCTTCCACAAAAAGCCGAAAATGTTCAAGACAAAGGGGCATCTGCGCCTGACTGATGTGCACGCTCTATGTACCTACACATTTTGGAAAAATGTTTTTACCTATTTACAATGATGTAAAAAAGTATGGATTCGTGATATGCTCACAAAAAATCGAAAAAATTGTTCCGAATTCAGTGACAGCATACATGCACACAAGCAAAAGTGTACAAACTGCACTCTCTTCGGCGGTTCGTTTTTGAGTCGCGGATCCCGCATCTTCCTTTAAATATACTTCTGTATATCATTGCCTATTTATGCATAACTGTTATGTTATTCGTAAGTGTCGCTGCCTGCCCTTTGAGAATAGGTATCCACTTTACGAATGTAGTGTTTATATATGGAGCCTTGACCTGGTTAAGGTGGCGGGTAGCAGATGGATGTCAACTGCAAGGGATCGGTCCGCGTGAAAATCATTGAGGGAGGCCTTCGTTAAGCATTGGACATTTTAGGCTATAATAGTGATGATGAAAACCAAGAAAACTCTTGTGTTAACTGCCTCATAACTGTAGTTATACTAGTGTTGAAATTTTTCCATTTTGAAACATAACTTTGTAAGCCTTCTGATTTTATTAAAAAAGATAAATATGGTTACGTGTTTCGGTGGCCATTAGTCTTGGATAAGGCGGACCAGAACTCGTCTGCTGCAAGTCCAACGGCCATGAGTTCGAAGTCTTGTTTGTACTTGTACAATTTTGAACACAAAGAGATTGACATCACTGTTTTACCGTTCAGTAATTGGCAACAGTGGACAGTAATTATAGCATACTTCTGCCAAAACACGTTTCGCCTTGTCCGTAGTAATGTGGATACGGTATTCATTTGAGTGATACACTTTACTCAGCGGGTTATCCGTTACTTTCCATTTGTTTAACAAGTGCTTGTTGTGCGATTCTTGTTGGGTTGAGCGAACTTTGCCGTATAGTATAATTGCTGAGGATGGACAGATAATTAATTAATAATTAATAATAATTTTATTTCAGTAAAAACTTATATCTAATGACAATGTAGATTGGAGCCCCCATTTAAGCAAATGGTGCCTGTATTTGGAGACTCCGCTCTTCCGTAGCTTAAAAGAATTAAACTTTACAATAACAGTTACAATTAAGTATATAAAACAAACAAAGAAATGTTAGTTTGTGTGTGTGTGTGTGTGCGCACGTGTGTATGTGTGTGTGCACGTGTGTGTGTGTGTGTGTGTGTGTGTGCGCGCACGTGGTGTGTGTGTGTGTGTTATTGTAGTAGAAGTTGTTTGTCTCTTCATATGTCTTGCGTTGCAGCCAACTCACAACAAGTTTTTACACTCATAGAATGTCTTGTCATAAAATACACTCCTCTGTGACCTTATTATAAAGAAATGGAGAACGAGAGCTAAATTGTCTACAGCAAAGCTAGTTTTAGTACTTATGCACTTACAGACGATATCTTTCACGCTTTTCTAGGATTGCTGGGTCGTAAAATCTGTTTTTTGTGGATTTTAGTGCAGTCATTAGTATATATAGTTTCCTCACTGATAAGAGTCCACTTGTGAGGTATAGTTCTTCGGTGGAGAAAACGTCTTTTTTTAAAAATACATTACTTTAATAAGAGCTCTTTGAGCTCTTTCTAGGTGTAAGAATGGTCTTAGCAGCGCCACCCAAAGGAATACAATATGTTAAGATGGACTGGGCAAGAGACATATATTTTATTAGAATACATCTAGGAGCTACCGTCTGAGATAAAATGCATCAACAAACTCAGGGTAATCTTAACCCTGTTTTAAATGTAGGAATGTTTGATCGACCCTTAACAATTATTTGTGAGACACACATTTAGTTACTGGTATAAGATTGGTACTATTGCCTCATGATAACGACGTGCTATGAAAGATCAGAAAATTGAACTGGCAGTGCACTGGTCACGTATGTCAAAGGAACGATGGCCGTTAGAGCAGACGATTTTTGGAGTGGATACCGTGTTTTGGAAAATTAAGCGTGAGACGTAGACTTACCATCAGGTGAGATGGCGGTCAAATGTCTGCCTATAAAGGATAAAAAAAAAAACGTCCTCCGGCCTGAACGTTAAAGACGTTGAAAATTTTAAGCGGTTATAACTTAGAGAGAGAGAAAGAAATTGTAAGCAATAATTAATTGTGAATAAGAATAGTATACTAGTATAGCTCATACATTAGTTTAAAATACTCTTAACACATTTATAAATACAATTCCATACACGTAACGTTCGGTTTGCGGAATGTTCTCTCACAGCCTTTACGGATATACAACTAATGTATCACGACTGGTTTTTAAATATCCATGTTTCAACATAGTAAACGCATGCTAACTGAATGTATGAATCATAAACATAACATAACGGTTTAATAAACGAATCTTAAATGTATAAGTCCCACTTAAATTGCCCAGCCCACAAATAATTTCGGCTCATGAGCTAGTTACGCTAGCAACGTCTAATTTGTAAACATAAATAACTTATTTAAACCTAAAACTTATACTCAATTTTGTTTCGACAATATGAATGGAATCTTATAGAAAATAAACAACGGATGAATGTGCTATTTTCTTGTCGTAAATATATTCTACAATAAAAAGAAACACCCAGTATAATGCAGACTTGTTCCTGCACATCAAAGTTTGTATGAAATTGTGGATTTTGCTCACTGATTTTATATTTGGCACTTATACTCATAGCACATCAGAGTATTTTATTTGACCTTAAGGCACTGTCAAGTGACGTTCCCAAGAATGTCCTTACAATTCGGGATGGCCATAAAAACCATGACCACGACGGAACCGGCAAATAGTTTAATCGTGACCACAGACGCTTCGGCAGGGCTGGATGCATTCCGGCATTTAGGCCTTTTTGGGGTTCCTTATATAAAAAACAACTGATTGTTGTTAATGTAACGAGATACTGAAATGATATTCAAGGTTCATTTGAAATGTAAGCAACACTGTCTTTTTAAGACTTCAACGCCTGATATCCTGAATCTCCGCTTTCGCTCAGACAGCACATTTGAGTTTATTTGCCAGTTTTTTACGGAACTATATCTCCGAGAATATCCTTTTATAAATAAGTGCAATACTCTATTTTACTTTAAGAGTAGCAACGTTAAAGTCATTGAAAAAGGAAGATTAAAAAATGATTTCATTGTTTATAGTGATTTTGAAGTTTCATGTTTTCTGATAAATAAATAATAATTATATCCACTGACATTCACACAGCGCCATCTAGCCCCAAGTTAAGCGTAAAGCCTGTTATTATGGTACTAAACAACGGATAAACATATTTATATACATTTTTTTTGTAACAACCAGACCATTACAAACAGACATGTTCATGCACACAAATGTTTGTACTGCCTGGGGATCAAACCCTAATTGTTGCAGCCGGCGTCTCATCCGCTACACCCAATGGGTCGTTATTTCAAATCATGTTGGCTGATCACTCTTTATTGTCAGTTAATTTATGGAACTCATACTATTTTTTAAAAAAGCTCTCTGGTTACGCTGGTATATACAATTATTTAGTGGGATGTTTTACATTTCATAATTAGCCTCATAATTGTAATCTACGGAACTCCCTTTATTTATATGAGTCTGACTCGCTCTTCTCCTATTTTTATGTCGGGTTTAGTTTTTATTACGCCACTGATTGCTGTGAAATGAGCGGGTGTTTATTAAGTTCGCTGCAGTAAATTATCTCAGGTGATTCTGCCTCACCTTTATTTAACCTAATTTTATTATGAACAATGAGGAAGTAGTGACGAGAGAATCCATAAGTTTACACGGGACTGTAGACAGTAATTAAAAATCCTATTAATACGAACCGAAGACGACCACATAAGGCTTGTCCAGCGAAAAAGTTATCTGATCTCAAGTAGAGCTAAGCTTATGGACAAAAACAAAAAAAAACCTACATAACCAGTAAACTCTGTATGGCATTTTACATGAAATGTTTCTTGTGGGATTTATTATAGTTAAATGGGTTATAAAGTTAAGTAACTATTTTCGTAATATACTAATTCAGAGTAAGGAACATTGTAAGTAAATCCTCGTAACTTGTTTTATGTGATATCGCTCTACCATACAATTTATAATTATGTGTAGATAATTATTATAATAAATGTATAGTTAGCATTCGAATAAATATTTGATATTAAAAAATATGTGTTTATTTCAGAATATTAACATCCACAACAACACTTTATAAACAAAGTAAAGCTCATGTTGGCAGATCGCCAGAGCCTCGTCAAGTAACATGTTATGAATGATAGATTGCTATTACCGGATCTAAACGAAACAATCGGTGGTAAGCGTATTCCAAGAATTGGGAATCCGTTAGTGGCATTATAAATCGTGCTTATGTAAGCTATTTGCAACTTAACTTGACAGAGTTGACCTCGATTTTGGCACTGGTACTTCAAATAACTTAGCACCATACTTAAATAGCGGACTGCTGCTTTATCACGAATAGGCTTCACTGAGGCTTTACTATGGCCCTTAAGAAAACAGGCGAGACATATCGCTTTGCGTTTTTCCGTCAAATTGGTTTAGGTTGTTCTTGAGTTAAATATATTGTAACTGAATTGAAGTCACCATAAATTAAAGATGTAAATTGCATGCTTATTTAGAATTGCACCGTAGATTGACGTAACCGCAAGTAAACATCGTCGACGAGAATACCCATATTGGCAAATAAATGTCGTAAGAAATCTTCGAAGCTTCTTGATGGTACAATGTTTGCACACTTGCAATCATATGTTTATACAGGGTGTAGTAGTATATACTAATCATTATAAATATTAATGATAAAATTGCCGCTTGTACTGCGGGGCTTGAAATCAATTCGTGAACAACCAGCAGTAAAAAGTCTTCTCTACAAAGAAAATACGTCGCCAAAGGCTTAAGATCACTTGAAAAGAATGTAAAAGTATTTGTTACAGGTACTGTAGCATTGGGTACTAGTATTTTAAAATTAAAATTTTACAAAAGCCAATATGGTTACTTCTGTCAAGGGCTTGTTGCACTTCATGTAACATACAGTACAATTACAATGTATGATACAGTATAATTACAAAATGGGTCGTTAAGTGCTACAATGTTTTATAGCACTTAACGACCCATTTTGTGTAATGATTGAGACGTCGGCTCTTACACAAGAGTTCCGGGTTCGATTCCCGGGCAGTACAAACATTGTGTACATGAACATGTCTGTTTATAATGGTCTGGATATTTTCTATGTATAATATGAATGTATTTACACAAAAATATATATAGGTATGTTTATTCGTTGTTTAGTACCCATGTTACAGGCTAAATGCTTTTATTGGTCTAGATGGTGATGTGTGTATGTCAGTTGATATTTATTATTATTATATTTATTTACTTTAGGACTCAATGATGTAACGGCCTGGTTCGGTTGTCGCTCGTCTTCCCGACGTGAACAACAAAGATCGATTTGTATTACTGAGTAGCTGGTTAGTAAAATAAAAAATATGATTGTTAAAAATAAAAACAAAGATATACCAATCAGATCGGAATCCCATAGCGTAAATCCGTTGCCATGACAACCACTCAGCCAGATCGTGACAATGTTGTCGTAACGTCTTTCGCAATACAGACAATAAAGATCTATTCTCTTTGATTCCCAGCCTCACAAAGAACCGAGCACAATGACTTACCGCCAACAGCAATAACCCCTTTGTTTTATCAAAAACACCACCATACAGCTTTTAGCGTGTGCGAAAATATTTTCTCCATCAATCAAGTATAATTCTCTGACACATAAGTGATGAAAAAAAAACAAAAATAAATTCAGAGCTCAACTGAATCCTTATTCATTAAGTTGCAAACTGTCACATTTATCATTAGCGCGGATTATGATAATTTATTATATTATTAAGAACAGGGAACAAACGAGTCAATGACACTACCGCCAAAGAGTTCACTACACCAGTGGCCTCAGAATACGTTAATTTCAACCCTTTTACAATTTCAAATTTCATACAAACTGCCTCTCAAAATATTGTTTCCTTCACCGTAAGAGCTCCAAATAACGCACATATAATTTCGAAAACTTAAAAAAATAAAACACATTGGTATGGGCGAGATTTGCCCTCCCGATCGGAAGGCACACACCATTAAGCCACCGACGGTCTGGAATTTATTGTTTGATGATAATGTGATTTAGTATTAATGTTGATTTTACAGCAAATGTGCAACAAGCCCTTAACAGAGATGTAACCATTTTGGCTTTTGCAGAATTATAATTTTAAAATACTAGTACCCAATGCTCCAGTACCAGTAATAAATACTTTTACTTTCTTTTCAAGTGATCTTAAGCCTTTGTAAAAGACCATAGAATATAAATATTAGTCTAATTTTTTAGATATATTTTTAGGTATGGCAAAGACCCGTGATCATAACTGGCCAGTGTTAAAGCTTCTTAAATTATAATTCAGTGTTCGTTTCACCGGCATGTTGTTACCGCATTAAACAATATTCCCCGCTATGTATAACTCTATTTGTAATACACGATCGTACTTCGGGTACTGTGCATCAGTCGTGAGTCATGCTTTTGTCACTCTTCCTTTGTTTTGCATTTTATGTATTGTAAGCTCATTATCTTTGGAATAGATTTTCAATTTGAAATGTATATAATAATATGTATTTGTAAGCGAAGTAACACGTACTGATTCATCATGATATCTCAGTAACATTTACTCCCACAAACTTAAAATTTAATCAGGTAAATTTCTTATAAAAAAAGTATATTAATATAATGTTTATCAGTCGTTTAGTACATACACACAAAAAAGTATTTACTTATATCTTTTTTTTGTAATATTAATATATTACCCATTATTAAAACGAGGACAATGACATGTTAGTTTGTACGAAAGTCCAGTGCTATTGAAGTTAAAGCATAGTTGAAGTAATTATAGCAGAAGTATTGAAATCTGTATTTAAGTATAAGAATTAAAATCAAACTAGCTTTTCGAAGGTACTTAAAATTCCTAGCATAACTAGCTACACCAATTCCTACTCACCGATGCTATTATTGAATATGAAAACAAAAATCATAAATTAAATAATAATTTACATTTACAAAATTGTCTCCAATAAATACTAACAATATAAATCATATGTAGTTAGTCGTCTAGTAATAATACGTTGTCCCATTAAGAACTGGTTGTTACAGTTCACACGACTTCTCTTGCTCTCACCGATTGTAACCTAAACTCTCGTAGTTGAGTGTACATACATTCTGTGATTAGTAAGGAGATGATACCAACTTATTTTGATGTGTTTTACTTTACGAAATTAAAGGAATTGATTAGTCCGATACCTAAATAAGACTTAGAAGAGCTCTGTTGATAAGAAATACATTTAAAATAGAGATAAGTGTCAACGCGCAATGGAGTGGGCTATGCTTGGGGTCTCTCTTGGGGATTAGATCAGAAATGATTTAATCAGTAAGAAAACTAAAGTAACCGACATAGCCCGCCGGATCAGCAAGTTGAAGTGGCAGTGGGCTGGTCACGTATGTCGCAGAACCGATGGCCGTTATAGCAGACGAGTTGTGGGGTAGAGACCGCGGCTTGCCAAGCGTAGCGTAGGATGCCCTCCGGCCCGATGGACCGTCGACTTGCGAAAGGTTGCTGGTGGAGGCTGTATGAGAAAAGCGGAGGACCGGGATAACTGGCGCGGAATGGGGGAGACCTATGTCTAGCAGTGGATTGCGATCGGTTGAAGAGAGAGTGAGAGATAAGTGAATGATTTAAAAAGATAACCAATATAAGTAATAATGATAATGCGATTTTATTTCAACGTTAGTTTTTAACATCAATATGTAAATGAATCAGTTACTATTTATTTTAACGTATCAATTGATCCATTTTGGCTTAGATGTTGGTATATTAGTAGATTGTTACATGTTTATATTATGTTCCAGCATGTCTTCATTAAGAATCTGATACTAATAAATTAAAAAATGCTTAATAATAATTTATCTGAAAGCGAGGAATTAAAAGGCTTAATCAAGAAACATCACGCATGATAGGATTTATTCACTTGTTTTTCAGAAGAAGTTTTATAAGCACAGAAATCATTTTGTGCATTATACGATAATTGTATAGGAAACGGTAATCGTAACGAGTTTGACATAACCGAAGCCGCCATGCGTGGCGACAAACTGCACGCGTACTGTGCTCCAAGCACTGCGAAAACCAACCTTACCACAAATTATTCAAAGCTTCATTCGCGACTACAAGTATAAATCTTGTCTGCCAAGCTTAAATTATTTGATTACGATTTTCGTAATGCCATTGTGCGGAGAGTAATGGTTAACAAAATTATGTCAATTGTAGAGTTTCTGTGATAGATAAACAATAGATTATTTTATTATTTAGAAAGAAAGAAAGAATTATTTATTTGACACACAATAAAATGCATACAACAGTGAGAAACTGAAGAAATAGGACTTCCCTCAGCATTTGTCCTGGCAAACTAAAAGCGTGCCAGGACGCTGTTTTTCAGGGCGGCCCTGGTGGGCAACCAAAAAACTAATTTATTACAAATTTGCACAAATCAAAAGGAAAAAAAACTTATAGATAACTGGTTATAGATAAAAATAGACCAATAATTCAAAAACACACAAAAAAATGAAATTGAAAAGAAATAATAACAAGGGAAACGTGATTACATGTTGTTGTGTGTAATACGTAACCTATGGTATCCAGGGTGTCATTTAACTTTATACCTTTAATTTAAATCACTTCAGCCGTTTAAACGTGAAGAACTAATAAACTTACAAACTTTCGCCTTTATAATAAAAGCGTGATATACGCATTAGTGAATACAATATATCTTGGTAAAAGAGGTGTAGTTCTAGCGAGCTTGCTCGTAAACTCCTATTCATTCGTTTCTTGAATGCTTACATATATTTCTATGTGACCGGAAACACAAGCGCAGGTAAACAATTCCAATCGACGTACGTGTAATAAAAGATGCGAATCCCTTTGTCTGGATCTGGGGGACGTCCACACATTATGTCCATTTTATCTTCAATCTGTATTATACTCACCTGGGTTTAAAGATTCCGATGATTGACCATTGTGAAAGTTGTTTAATTTGTCCGATTGTCAACTGAACAAAAAAAGGCCACATTTTTAATGACTACTGTAACAGCTGGTAACTACTATTCTATACATATAAATAAAATTGGTGTCCAGATAATAATCGAAAATTCAAAAAGACATTGGTACGTGGCGAGATTTGACCTGCGCCCGTCAGATCGGAAAGCAACAGTCCACACTAATGTGCCACAAACGCTCTACATACACCAAAACATTTTTTTTGTCTGTCTGTACGTTTGTTCCGGTAATCTCTAAAGTAGCTCACTCCGTTTAACGCGACTTACCGAAGCAATTATTATTATGTTTTACTGCGGGAGAATATCTTATACCGCGGGGCACAGCTAGTCTTTCATTTATATATTTACGCAATGGTGGTCCTCAATTTGCATTCCCATCGATCACCTGTATCTAATTGAATATCTCAAAGATCATTGCTATGAAGATAAAGTAGTGAATCAAGCGCGCATTGTGAGGTGACCTTGTGCCGCTTAGCGACTTTGGGGACAAATCACCAGTGAAAGTGGACGGCCGTCACCACTTTGATTGATGGTGATGAGACGGGATCAGGGCTGTACTAAGTCACTTATAAAGCCTAAATAACCCTATCGGTTAATTTGAATCCACTTACTTATTTACTGAACTAAATAATCTATACATAAAATTTGAGTACCTACTTGTTTGTAATATTAAAATAATCGTTTTTTACTACTTTAAAACTTTTGTCTGTCTGCCTGTCTATGTATTCTGTCTATGGGTCTGGGTAATCTCAGATCTCTCTTGCCGTGACTTTTTTGGCATGTAAAAAGGAAAAACATGGGCTACTTATATTTTAGAAAAATCAAGCGACTTTTCTAAAAGTATATCCTTATCCTTTCCTGCTTACATAGAAACACCCATGTTTGCACTGCATTCAACCATAACACCACTTTGGTCGTTCCATGATATTTTTGCCGACTTATGTTATTGCAAATTTGCACCGGCAGACTAGACAACAATTGTCATCACTCCTAATCGTTTCGCGAATGCTGGAAAAGGCTGTTTACGTTCAACACTTTCTGCAAAGTCAGTGTCAACGATTCCGCTTGGCTCGTCTTGATCGTCGTTGTTAGATCATAGGAGCTCCAATCTTTAATTTCAGTCCAATCATATATACAAACTTTCATCCCCTATTTTATTCCCTTAGGAAATACATTTATTAAAATCCTTAGGGGTTGCTTACGTCAGAGTAGCTTTATGCATACAAAGTCTCAGCACGATCGGTTCAAAATTCAAGAAATTTTAACTTTCTTGGGGATAGAATTATTAAATAATTTCTTAGCGGACTTGTACTAAAACGCATACTTGCATGCATCATCATATGGCATCAAGTGGGACGGCAGACTAATAAATAACGGAAAAGTTCATATCACATGACGTCGTCGCCATTTTTGGGCGGCATTTATATTTTGGAAATTACTGTTTTGGCCTTATTTTTGCATGCAGTCATCGAAACCTATATTAAGAGTTCTAAATATAATAATACGTTTCCCATCTACATGGAACCAACAACAGAGCTGGTGCGGCGTGTGAAGCGGCTGAAAAGGCCAAAACGTGCAAATACAGGGGTCTAGGCTCTGAATATGACTTTGTCCCATTCGGTGTTGAGACCCTTGGTCCGTGGGGCCCTAGCGCTATTAGGCTTTTTAAAGAAATTTCCAAACGATTAGTCGACATTACTGGAGACCGAAGATCTGGCAGCTACCTTGGTCAAAGAATTAGGTTAGCGATTCAAAGGGGTAACGCTGCCAGTGTCTTCGGAACTTTGCCAAAGGGGTACCATACTTTTAATTATTTTATTTAGTTGTTATATTTTTTTATATTTTAGTCATAATATTTAATTTTTAAGGTTTTTAGTTATTGTAATGTTGGTAATAAATATCATATTTAATAATACGTTTATTTAGAAACACACACTTTAATACACTTTGTTACAATCAAGAGAAACAATAACTCTCTAATTTAAAGTGAGGTTATTTAGTTATTACTTATTACAGACTAGGTGTTTTGGGAGGTCCGTAACTACGTCAAAGGTTCCGGATTCAATCTTGCGCATTACAAATCACATTTGTCTGGCCGTATTTGTATGGTAATTGGATACTCAAAACGCTAAGAAAATATTACGTTTGAAAATTTTCTAAAGAACCTTACCTTACCTTACCTAAATGATATTAAGATTAAATTAAGGAATATTTAATGCTTCATATAATAATATAAAATAAACTCATTGCTGTTGATACTTGTTTACCGAACAATAATCGTCGTATTTTTTATTGGTATCAACTGTTTCGAAATTATTTTAGTTTTTACATAAGAAAAACCAGGCACTCAAGCATTTATTAAACGTTTATTTAAAAAATTCTGTAATGTTTAAATAAAATATTGTTTGATTTGATATAAACATGGTACAAGGTTTTGTATGTATTGAAGACTAGCTGTTGCTTGTGACTTCGCTCGCATTAAGAATAATTATTTTATGTCCCCTATTTTATCCCCTTAGGATAAGAATTTATCAAAATTCTTTCTTTGGGAATGCCTAAGTCAAAATTTATGTCCCCTTGTTAGGTAGACTTAATCAAAATCCTTTCTTAGCGGATGCGTCATAACATCTCAGGCGGTAGCCATGCCAAATTTCATCCCGATCCGACTAGTGGTTTGGGTGTGCGTTGATAGATCACTATCTCAGTCAGTGAGTCAGTCATCTGTATATTATATAAACATTTAATATGCAACCATATTTATTTGCTGCTCAGTGTCCATATAATTATCTCAGAAGATATAATTATAAATTTTAGTTCAATTTGACTTTTATGGTTAGTTTTTATACTAATTTGTGGCAGCCCTTGCAACTGGCCGTAGTTTTTTGCATTGTCACCCTTTCACACCTACTTAACAAATTTGTTTCGCTGTTACTTAACAGGTGCATGGCGTTAGAAGAAAGTATAAAAATCACACATTAAGAAAGTAATTCGCAGTGGAGATGTCGTGAAATTATGTGCAAATGGAATCTCCTTTAGAATCGCGATATCAGTGTTTCATTAACCAAGATCCGGTGTCTGGGTATTGATTTATCGATTCTAATGATATGATACCAGTGAAATATCATACGTGATAATAAGTAATTGAGAATGGCACTGAATACCACGTGTCTATTAAACTATCTTACCCTAATTTAAGGGGTTAACTTATTCTCCACTTACTTCAGTGATATATTTACATATAAACTGTTTTTGGAAACAAATGCTTACATAATATTTATATAAACGCCCTGACCAAATTAATCACACACAAATGTTGGTTATGCACGGGAATCGAACCCGGAACCCATGATGTGGTGTCCGACAATTATACCACATCCCAAAATATGAAGTATCGTCTAAAATAAAAGAGGCCTATGTTTTTTCTTATTACATTAGCTGTCCTGCCAAAAAGTGCCGTCCATTCAGCCGTTTCAGAGATTACCGGAACAATCAGACAAGCTAATATTTTAAAATGTTATTTGGCATATGTACCGTATATATATTCGTATGCATGAAGAAAAATTGTGACTTTATATAACAAACAGACACTCTTTTATTTATATGTAATAGATAATTTTCTGTTGGTACATGATCTAAGCATCTGTGTCAGAGATTGGTTCTTCGTCTGACAGTAACCTTGCGCAGTCGTGATGCCAGTTCGTGATGAAGTAAATGTGTTTGCCGTGTGTGAAGATAATCATCGGCTAATATACAATTATATCGCTTAATTATGTTGACAGATGTTATTGTGATTAGTGGAAATCTTGGGAAACTTGATAGTTATTTTTTTAGCAATTATTCTTAATTACTCCGTAGCTAGTGGAGGTGGGTATAGATCCCTGCTGTACGCTAAGAGGTCATCTATAATAACGTCACACGAATTGGTGAATTTTTAACCTCCCCGTCCTTGTTACAGCTGGTCACACTTATGAGACTCCCTCCCTCTCCCGTGTGACGTCACATATTTCGCAATTTGTTTTGTTAGTTAAACATCACAAAATAGCAGGTTCATAAAACGTTGTACTTTACCCTTAGACTATCAATTAAGGAATAAAATTTAACGACATGAAATCTTGGACTTTCTCCCACCTCTTGTCACATTTCGTTTATGGATGGCCCCTAAGCTGACAAACTATTTAATATGCCAATGAAGTAACGGAGGTTCTGCTTAGTTGCAAACATAAAATAACTAAGCACCTTTAGCCAAAATACAGAAAAATTTGCAGCTTAAATCAACCGAATTTGTACAATAACCGGTAGCATATTTTATACGGGCGAGCACCTCTTGATCGCTCATGCGTGCGATGCATCGCTTCCTTATAGGGACGCAGCGGATACCGAAAGTATCCGACAAAATATCCGGTTACGTGATCGGTGTCATAATATACGGAGAACTGTGCAGACTAACCACTCTTTTGAGGCAAAATGGCATTTGTATTTTTTGTACTGCTGTTTGCCGCGGATGGCCTTTACAGTTTGACAAGGACACTATTCAGGAGCCTGTAACTTACCACTTTATAGGCCTTTTACACAGAATGGCTATGAAGTATCTCGTAAATAGGGTTACCATCACAGATAAAATAAATACAGGAGACAAATCTAGAACTACAATGCCGCGCGTCATAGCCGTAGTGAAATGTTTTGTTTATTTAATTTGATTCGTATTTGAAAACGGAAATGCCATTTATTTTCAAATATATACTTTTATTTTATAAGTAACTGCATAGGTAGGTCAGTGTTGTGTCATTAATTTGCTTTGTTACAAACCAGTAGGTATTCAGATGCAATATGCCGGGAGACAGTCCTGGATTTTCTGGTCATATGGGAAGCCTATTAGTAACCAAACTAGCAGGCCTAATACGAATTAGTGGTTGGTCTAACACTACCTATATTAGAATGATAGTTATGGACCCAATCCAAATCACGTTAATCAAAATATAATTCCTTAAAGCAGTCTTTAATTTACGATAAGAGCGATACGTTAGGTTAGCTGGATAGGTTTTGGCATTGTCCACTGAAAGAGGTTACTTTACGCTTGTACCCTTCTGTAAATTTAAGTTCTTGCTTGCCCAAGTCAGCCGGACGCACTTGCATTATTGGCACAAGCCGCTTGAGTAGCCTCTTACTCATTGGAATTTCGGAAAATACTGCGTGTTGGGAAAATGTTTAATATTCATTTATTTGAAACTTAGGTAACCGTCTTGGTCGTGCCAATGATGTAGGCAAATATTGTGCAACCGTATTTACAATAAAGGACAGTTCTGTTATTTATTGTATCTTTTTATATAGGTTATACTAATATTAAAAACCATGAGTAGCAGTAAATGATATGGATATGTACAAGTAATGCTGTTGGTTTTTTATGTTATACGTACGGGACGGTCAGGACGCTCACCTGATGGTAAGTGATACGCTTAACCATGTCAGAGCGGCATTGAAGGAGACCCACAACTGGTAGACAGTTACGAATATCCTCCATCAATGCTGCTCTGCGCCCGTCACCCGAGACAACTGATGTTAGGTCCCTTTTACCCTATTATTTCACTATAGCTTGCTTGTAATGCTCGCCTATGCCCTTAAACACTGAACTTTTCATATTATAGATAAAATTATATATGCTATCAATAACGAACTTGTTAAGTCTTGAGTAAAGCGACTCGCAAGAATAGACTAGGGAAACGTCCAAAACTTCGAATTCAATGTTTTAGCCGCATAGTCAATGGCGGGACCGCTGCAACCTTTGTCGTGACTAACGTTAACTAGGCCGCATATTTTTCTTTACCTATCACGATTCTTTGAATTTCCTATTCTACGTGTGAAACGTATCAATATGATTTCTTTTAAGATCTTCTGTGAGGATTCTGCGGGTGAAACAAAATGTGATTTCAAAATCGTCAATGTTTGCAAACTGATGGCTTTATCCGTAATAAACTAAACGTGCTGATAGCTACCAGAAATGTTACAATAAAATATTTATTGAGTTATTTGTTTTGATATGAATTCGTCTGCCCGTGACCATGGCAACTGCAAAGTCAACGCAAGCGCAAGGGACAAATATTGTATTGCTCTTGTATATCTTCTAAATGTAAAAAGTAATTTTGCAATCAATAGCAGTCAATATAGGTAATGGAACATGTGCGTCCCTAAATCCATAAGCATGTTTCCATTACCATAAAATAAAATTTTAATAATTAAAATAATATTGCAAGATCAAAAGCAATTGTGCAATGTATGCATTATTAACAGAGTTTGAACCTTGTAAGTTTCGAATGTCAATTATTTTATTGTTTTATACTTGTAAATGGTGAGAATGAGCCGTGGGAACATTCGGCTGATATTCGTAGGAGATACTTCATTTGCTTGTGTTTTGTACCCACAACGTGTTTCATATATACTTTAATATATATATTTTTTTAAATATATTGCCCTAATAATATTTTTATTATTGGTTTATGGAAAACCGATTTCAGGAAATACTCGTAAGTTATTAAAACTTATCATGGACATTACGAAAAAAGCGTCAATGCAACATTTATAAATTTAACAGGTAAATTGCTATTGACATTCGAGTATTCGAATCAAA
Organism: Leucinodes orbonalis; assembly: GCA_019425675.1. Taxonomy (NCBI): domain Eukaryota; kingdom Metazoa; phylum Arthropoda; class Insecta; order Lepidoptera; family Crambidae; genus Leucinodes; species Leucinodes orbonalis. Next base: position 43,766 of record PQWD01001614.1, on the reverse strand, counting down.
ACAAAATACTTTATACGACAACAAGGTACCAATAACCTCGGCAGCCTCCTTCCAAACAAAACGTGATTGTGACCGTTCTTTGCCCGTGAATTACACAAAATTGATTAGATTAAGCACGAGTTTACAAACCGGTATGCGCGGTCGTTCCACGTCCTTTAACTAACCTACGTACTCGACGTGAATGGTCTTTAATAAAAGCTTTATTTTTTTATCATTACAATAATAAAGTACAAAGATGAAATAGACGAAAGGTATCCTTTACAACTGTTCTTCAAAGGCATCCTCTACTAAAGTTCGAAGACTGAAAGATTAGGTACCTGAGTACAAATTATGAAATTTACACCGCGGGTCTAGCCCTAAATTATGAATGAAGCTTGTACTATGGGTTCTTCTTCATCATCAGCTTATTAACGTCCCACCGAGGGGCCCGAGCCTACCCGTATAGGGTGTTTAGGCCTTAGTCGTCCACGCGGGTCCAGTGCGGATTGGACGTCTTCACACACAACCTTCGAATCTCTTCGCAGGCGTGCATGAAGGTTTCCTCACGATGTTTTCCTTCACCGTAAGAGCGTCGGATAACGTACATATATTTTCGAAAATTCGAAAACACATTGGTACGTGTTGGGATTTGAACCTGAGCCCTACTGGTAGGAAGGCGACAGTGCACACCATTGAGCCACCGACGCTGTTATCTATGGGTTCTTAACAACTGATAATCATACATATATACATCCATAATAAACAAGGAAATACACATACTGTTATGTAAAAAAAGTCTAAAAGAATCATGACAATGTTAAAATAAGGTTGATGTCGAAAATATTTAACCAAAGCAGGTCATTTATATATGGACTTGGTTTAATATGGAATTGCAGTAATAAAGCGGTTTGTTTATGGTATTTATCACTTGTTCAAACATTTCTAGACTTTGAATTTTATTACAAACAAGCTGTACCCCGCGATTTTACCCGCGGTAAGATATTCTCAGTAAAACGTAGCCTATTTTCTTTTTTAGGGGTGTCAAAACCGCTGTAAAGCGCGCAGTTAACGCGAAAAAAAAGTAGCCCAAGTGTTTCCTTATTAAATTAGCTACCTGCCAATCCAAGTCCCGTCAAAATCTGTCCAGCCATTTCCAAGATTACCCGTAAAAATCAGACAGCCAAAAATAAATAAAAAATGTTGTTTTGGTGTATGTACCGTATATATACTCATATGCATGTAGTATTTCGGTTATTTCATTATTACAAACAGACACTCTTGTTTTATTCATATTATAGATTTCTTGACCTAATTTCAAGTTTATGACAAAATAAACATTTAGGTGCGTAGAAAGATTTATAATAAAAATTACACAAATTTACACTGCAAGATTATTCTTATTTATATTATATAAAAAGCATTTATAAGTACAAATGGCTACAATAAAGTAAATTATAAGTGCACCTGTCATTTCGGCTACACATGTCCATAGCCTTGTGGTAACTATATATTATTTATTTATCTTCAATCTTTTAAGTGAACGTGCAGGTGTTTGCCTTAGGTGCAGCACTTAGTAGTATAAATCACACATATGACCTGGAAATGCAAGGCTATACGATAGTCGATATAAGCTTTGATTCACGTCGAATAAATTGTATACAAGTACTTATAGCGATGCCTTTTGTCATATAAATCTCACATCATACTTTCGAGGTCTAGTGTAGAGCTTCGGTGGTTCATTGGTGTGTACTGTTGCCTGCCGACCTGGAGGATGCAGGTTCCAATCCCGCCACCTGTCAATATATTCTCGAAATTATATGTACGTTTATCCGATGCTCTTATGGTGAAAGAAAACATCGTGAGGAAACCTGCACACACCTACGAAGAGATTCAAAGGTTGTGCGTGTAGCAGGCCAATCCGCATTAGGCCCGCGTGGACGACTGAGGCCTATACACCCTTTGCGGTAAGGACGTATATGAGCAGATGATGATGATGTATAAAAGTGGTATATTAAACGGTTATAATGATACTACCTATGTTATAATAATACTAGAGCCATCCACTAAATGCCATGTGAATAGGCTCAGAAATTTTTACCCGCGCAGTCGAACCCACGATCTCCCGAACTGCAGCGCAACGCTGTGCCCATTAGTCCACGGAGGTAGTTAGTACTTAGTAGTTTAGTACGCTGCATAGACACATAGATGTCTTAACCGATCACTGTAGCCATCGTAGCGGACAAAGCGCGTAAAGCATCTCAGAACACACGCAACACTTCAACACCGAGATAACATCCCCGCCAGCGGGGGCTTTCGTCGCGAGTCCCTGTAGGTTCCACCACTCCCTATTCGCGTTACCGGCACGTGCTTGGTCGCTTTTCTCCCTAAACTTATAGCTAGGTAGCCACTACTGCAACGCTCTATGCCGAGGTTTGCGTCGCACTCTGGGACACTCTTAGGCCTAAATTTTGGGGCTGAGAGCCATCTGCACTCGCCAATTGTCTGGTAAAGTTGTTAAGGCCACCTGCGGCCAACTGTGACATTGCATACTACCATATAACTAAATATTCCTAATAATAATATCGAAGATTTCTCACGTTTCACGATTCGATCGTCTTCAATTGTTTCTACGGTTCTACATTACATTTACTTTTTCTGTAAATATAAAAATAGTCTTTGAAGCGTTGGTGATAAGGTTCAATGTACAAATCATTTGCGGTAAAAACATTTGACGAATCGATGCAACAACAGTTATATTGGCTTTGATTAATTCGGGCCATTCGAATAATAATATTCGGTAGGATTGATCGATTGGTGGACCGTGGCGACGGATAGTCTGTCTGTTTTAAAAATAAAATTAGGGTTGGCGCTGTATAATATTGAAATATTGAGAATGTTATATTTGAATCTTGGTCTTCTACTCGGTAGATGTCAACCCTCCGAACTGGTGGTAGATTAATTAAAACTGACTTCGATTTGATGATTCAAAAGTATCATACATATAATGATTTATTTGAATAAAGCAAGTTAAAGCAATACTTAAGTTTGTGTTTGAAAATCTCCTTACAATCTTCCCACACATTTCTTTTGCCTTCATTTCACCTTTTTAATGTAAATAATCTTTGATATTTTGGTTCAGGTTTCCTCGTTAGTCACATCCTTGAAAGCATCTCCGTGTAGACGCTCTCGCTCGTTGACCTTGCTCCACTTTGCCTAGTTATGGTGACGTTCCGAGAGGCGACAAAACATCTGTCGCCTCTCGGAACGTCCGGTCTCGATTGAAAACTGATCGTTAAACGTTTTCTAGTATATTTTGCTTTCCACGTGTTCCATTTAGTAGTACTTACCATACACCATACCTTCAAAGAAAAAAAACATTTTATTCCTCTTCTATACTACTTAATAAGGCCCTACTAAGGGTTTATTAAGAATTGCATTTAAACTGGCACTGGATGGGATCTAGCAATAGGTATGGCTTAACGTACCTTAAGATTTATTAGGCACTGGATATTGGGCCTAAGAATTAGACTATTGTGGAAATCATCTTCTTTTTTCAACAATGGTGGTCTCGTAAATAAAAAGGATTAAAACTATTTAGATGATGCAAACATATTTTTGTTGACCTAAATTAATTACTTTGTATATGTATTATTGCAGGTAAATTGACAGGTGAAGAAGATGATTTGCTATCACCGAAGGTGTCAGCAATTAAACCAGAAATCAGCGTACCTTCAACAACCACCACAACCTTATCACCGACTCGGTCTACTTCCACAACGGAATTCAAAATAGAGAATCAAACAGAAGAATTACTCACGACCGAAGCTTCTGATACAGACTTCTCAAAGCCGAAGCCCAGGTTATTAAATCTGAGCGTAGACGACCTGCAGACGTTTGCAAATGCTTTACACAATCAGACTAATTTCAAAGACCTTCATAAACCACTGTCTGATTTAAGTGATGTCAACTTGGACGGTGATGATGAAGAAGAACCGAAAATATCAACAGAACCAAAGCATAAACCGTTGAATGATAAGTTCTTCTCCAACCTTCAAGCTCCATTCCATCCGTTGCTCGGAGTAGACAGGGCATCTAGTGAAACTGAAGTCTGGTGCAAAGAAAATGAAGTGACATACAAGGCAAGTATTTGAAACTTTAAAGCTTTGTAGATATTTGCTAGATTTGAAGGTTACTCGTCTAAAAGATTGCCAGATATCTATCACCAAAATGTGTTCTGTTATTAAGGAATGTCTCTCGAACATTCATCATCATTATCAGCCTGTAAATGCCCACTGCAGGGCACAGGCCTTCCCGTACAACATATCTAGGGAAAATTGGGCCGTAGCCCACCACGTAGGCTCAATGCGAATTGGTGATGTTAACGTGCCTTCCGAAGCACGGAGTCATCTTTTTTCTTTCAGACCATCAGATTCAGCCTGCAACTTCCTAACCAAACTAGGAAAATCTCATAAAGTGACGTTTCCCCGCTGGATTTTTTGACGATTAAAAAGAAACTGATAATTTTTTTTTTAATTTGTGATTGAGATGCCATCAAAGATCAGTGAAAAGAGGATGGTATTATTTTTTATGGCCTAAGTAGGCAGTTGGTGTTTTTTTTAGTTACGGTACTAAAATCCGGTTTTGAAAATTCAAGTGTATTGGATTGAATATGTCTGAGAAAAGTTGAAGTAACTTATGTGGGAGACAAGTTGTTTTAGATATCCGCGCTAATGGATACTGATCTTTTCAAAGAAATAAAAAGTGGGAGCCGTTCTCAATGAAGTGAAAGTGAGATGACAGAGGTGAAAGAGACATGGGGGTTAAGTTTAAAACAAATGAATTTTACTTTGAAAGAGTGGAAGCAAGCGGCAATTGGTCGTTTTTAATAAACAAATATCCACTGACAATCACACAACGCCATCTATCCCCAAGTTAAGCGTGAAGCCTGTATTATGGGTACTAAACAATGGATAAACACAATTATATAAATTTCTTTTGTAAATACATACATATTATACATAGAAAACCCAGACTATTACAAACAGCTAGTTCATTCCACGAATGTTTGTATTGCCCGGGGATCGAACCCGAACCATTGGTAGTCGACGTCTCAACCGCTACACTAAATGGGTGGTTGGATGTGTATTTCCGACTTGTTTTCCTCATATTTTTACTATTGCTGATTACACATTTTCTTTCTCTGCAGATCGGCGAGCGTATTGACCGTGGTTGCGAAGAAACCTGCGAATGTTCGCCAAGTGGTTCCTTCGAGTGTTCACCACGGTGCAAACACCCTTACATCAGGAGAGGTCGGCGGCTCAGCGACCCTCTGTGCTTCGAGTCACCGGTGGATGAGTGCTGCTCCATCATCGCCTGTGCTACTGGTACTGGGGGTTAGTTAGCATGAGTTGGGATGAGGGAGAATACTGTGGCAGTTCGTTCAATGTTGATAAGTTTCAACAGAAACCTCGTAAGAGATCTGTGTTTAATCTAAAGATGTGTAAATTTTAGGTGGCTCTTTCTTTTTTCACCATCACTAGTTTATACGATCCCACCGAGGGGCAATTCCGAAATCTATCGATAACAGGAAGTATGAAAATTAAACAATGGAAGCGAATGCAGAGTCCCTATAACGGGGAAACAACATCACACTTTTTACCCTAGCAGGACCTACAAAAAATCCTTTCAAGCTTTCAAGAAGCTTGTCTAAAATGTAATCTTTTTTGGTTTAGATATTATGTCATCATTACACGGGCACAAAGTTTTATATTTTTTTCTTTACCAACTAATAGATACATGGGTATTTTTATATTACTTAAACAATCGACAACTTAATGTTTATGATTAAATGTATATAAGTATTATATGTATGAACAATTTTTAGATGCGAAACCGACAAAACTGGAGGTGTGTCGTTACGGAAACGACACATATCCCGTGGGCTCGCAGTGGCACATTGGCTGTGAGCAGACTTGCACCTGTGAAAAGAACTCAGTCGTCACTTGTAAGCCGAGGTAAAGCCTTTCTTTATTAATTAAAATTGGTGAGAGGGATTATACCGTTATCTACCACGCTGGGCCAGAGTATGTTCGAGAATTGCTAGAGCCTCGTTTGTTGTTCGGCAGGATGTACCATGGGATGGCTATATTGGCTTGAAGCCTCAAATAAGTCGGCTAGGACCGCCCATATTTTCCCGATCAAATCTCAATTATAGTAGGGCAAATAGAATTGAAAACAAGAGTCGATTAATACGGTTTTATTCAAGAACTACTAATGGCTCAAATATTAGGTAAATACTTGAATACTATGCAAATAGTAAGTCTATAAGGGCGCCGACTAGCTAACGGGGAACGGGGGGAATAGGTAAAAGGTATGACTAATATAATATACATAAAACATAATATGAAGCATTCCACGCGTTAAGATTATCGATTGCCAGTGTCTAGCATGTAATAATAATATATATCAATCGATATTTATACAAAAAAAAAATGATCATGTACACAAATGTTTGTATTGCCCGCGGAATGCACCCAAACACTTGTTCGTACTTCTTAAGCATCACACTTACTCCTCAGTTGTCCACTGTGACTGTTTGGTTTATTATTAAAATAGAGTAGAAAAACGTTTTTTTGGTACTAAAAAATACATAAAACAAAACTTAAGACTAATAAATAATTTACAATAAATAAAATAAGGCACGAAAATGGTCTGCGCTCAGCAAAAAAAAACCGTAACAGCAGGGTATGCGCTACGGTCACTGGTATTCTGGGGATACCAGAAGAAGAAGAGAAAGAAATCAGATGATATTAATCTACAACACTTAAAATGTTGCACAGATGCGAGCGGCATCCACCTTCCGAGAAGTGCATCAACGTGCAGGACCCGAATGACGCTTGCTGCGAGGTGCAGGTGTGTGACGTGTCTCAAGACGTCCACGAGGAACCGGAGAATATCACCAGTTCTACTACCACTACAACCACTACCACGGAGGTGAGGATTTTCCATACAATCAATAAATACTTACATGTACGATTTTATCTAAAAAGTAGTCGAGATATAACTGTTACAGTGTAGCCAAATAAATATCTAGATTACCCAGAGGTTAAGGATTCAAATTCCATAACACAAAACCTCCAAAGCAGGTTTTTGTCTCATTTGCAATAACATTTGCTCACGACCTATATTTGATTTTTATCGATCAGATTATAAGTATGAAGAACGTTCCTGCCCCTTTAAAGGGTTGAAAGGGTTAATAAATGTCATCATACATATGGGCACCTTATAAAAAATTAAGTAGTTAAGTACATACAATTACAATTATACCTATCTAAGTCATATCCTTCGTCTATTATCTCCCAGTAGTTGACGTTATTTGCTGATGATGAAACATGTGTAAACCCGAAACTGATTTGACATTTAATAGCTAAGTAGTAAAGTTGTTATTAACAGTTACCAGTTATTTACTTCTTGTTGTTCAAACTTCATTATTGAGTTAAGTTTTGCTTGTTCAAAGTTGATCATTGGGTTTCTTTTTCATAGATGCCGAAGTCATCTGAAGAATACCACGAAGCGATATTCCGCCCCACCATGAGACCGCTCGTTCTCCCCGAACCTATCGGCTCAGTAAAAGTGCTTCAAAACAACACAGTTCAAGTTAACCTGATACATTTGAACAATACAAAAGACCCTATTCATTTACTTCTCAGCGACGATAATGGACGGTCTTTTAAAGACGTTGAATTGAAGTATTCAAACCTAATATTGAATTTGGAAGGTGGCAAAGATTATATACTTAAAACCAAAGAAACTGGACGAAGTTCAATTTTACAATAACATCAACTGACTCTGTAGCCAATGAAGTGCCAATGACGATCCGGCAAATGCTACAAAAGTTGGATGCTACCAAGATGGAGTTTTTTATGCTATTGGTAAGTTACTTTTTTAATCGAAAGTTAGCTTTAACAGAAAATCCTGGCGAACATCGACAGCTGTCTCTTAAAATATACGCATGAACCCAAAAACCTGAGTGACTGAGTTCAGTTATCTCTTAATTTTATTTCCAATACACACTTTGTCCAATTGATTACTTACTGTCTCATTAAAGAAGATCAGTAAATCGTTACAGAAAAACAATTGGGAATCAATAGCGCTATTTAAACCCGCCACGTGGTCGAAGGGTTGGTCGGTTATGTTGGTAGAAAAGTTTAAGCAGAAAAAACGCGATCTACCGGGGACGAAAACTGACTTGATCCCCAACAAGGCAGTTTTCAATAGAAAATGTTCAAAAAAACCTAAGAGAATGTGTACGTTGCAGTCAAAACTTATAAATGAAAAAAGCGTTATATGGGAGCAAGTCTTTTTTCGTTCATGGCCATTGTGTTTTGCCTAGTATTTTTCTGCCAATTTCAGCCTCGTATAATAAATAATTGCAATTCTCCAGGCGAGGAGTTCCACATTGGATGCTCAGAGCTGTGCGAGTGCACCGGTCCAGACACACACGAGTGTGCCGCCCTAGTATGTCCCTCGCATGTCGGCCTGGAGCTGGTCTCCAAGGGCTGCGTGCGATGGGCGCCTAGCCCTCCAGCCACCCCACCGAACTGCTGCCCCAGATCTGCGAGGTGTCTTAGTGATGGCACTTGCCATTACAAGGGCGTCCCGTAAGTATTTATTCAAGAAGTAATCATTATCATCAGTTCACGACTTCACGCACAACCTTTGAATCTCTGCGCAGGTGTGCACAGGTTTCCTCACGATATTTTCCTTCACCGTAAAAGCGTCGGATAACGTACATATGTTTTGGAAAATTCGAAAACACATTGGTACGTGGCGGGATTTGAACCTCAGCTCTCCCGGTGGGAAGGCAACAGTCGACACCATTGAGCCACCGACGAAAGAAATAATAGGATGACTTTATAAATTCTAACTCTAAGGCCCGTATTCTAGAACGAGACTCAACGTTGATGTTTACTTAAATTGGGTTAGAAAAGGATGGCGCTATTTATCTTATAGAGCGCTATCCCTTTCTTACTCTATTCAAGTAAAGATCCACGCTTGAGTCTCGTTCTAGAATACGGGCCTTAGTGATTTGTGTAAAAGCGACTTTCTTACGAGATATCTGAAACAAACTATTACATGTATTTAAAAAATATGTGTGCTTAGAAACAGTAGCATTAGACAACATTTTTAGAATTACGATAGGGACTACAATAAATCTTCTTCTATTTAGATATTTTTTTATTTGCAATAGGTCTTGCAAATAAAAAAATATCTTAGTTCATTTGTAATTAAACTTTTCCATTAATAACTATTATGTTTTCAGTGTACCAAATTGGAGCGAGGTACCAGTATCTCTAACTGGTTGCGAGCAACGTTGTTTCTGCGAGAATGGAGAACTAGAATGTCAGGAAAACTGCTCGCCTGTTCCACCTGTCCCTCCACAGACTCTCAGATGTCCACCCCTACACCGACCTGGTCACGTCAATATCTCAGAGGATGATTGTTGTAAGGAATGGGGGTGCATACCCAACAATGGTAAGAAATAAAGATTCAGTTTCAAGGTGAAGGTTTTTTATTTACTGCATTGATAGGCGTAAAATTATCTTTAATTCATGGTTAACATTTAAAATATTACATCACCTCATTAACAAATGTTCAAAACATTGCGTAGTATAAGCATTAACCATTTTGTCATTACATACTCATTTATCATTGCATGTATGATTTATTACACATTCGTTCGTTACAGCTGGAAGAAACGGAACCATTTTTCAGACTTACAGAGTGAATGACCAAAGATTAAATTATGTGACACCGATTTCACCCATTCTACCCACAGTACCTCTCACTGATCCACCAAACCATTTAATCACCACTGACCCCAATGAGTATTACCGCCATTTAGGTCCAATCAAAACCTTTCCGAAATTTTTGAGACCATCGCAGCCAGTTTTTAACGAAATTCCCAAACCTTTCACAGAATCTCGACATAAACCACTTGGCGACAATATTACAGTTTTCACTCTAGAAGACGTTGATTCTCCATACAAAGTAATTTATCCGGATCCGTCATTCGCTAGTAACGATAATTGGGAAGCCAAAACTGCTTCTCCTAACAAGGAAATAATGTTAGAACCTATTAAATTAGCCATAAACACAGCACAAAGAACGCATCCATCTAACAAAGACTACAGCAGATTTGTACTTTCTGATCACAAAATGCATGATTTGATTCAACATCCAAAAATATTATCCAGTAATGAAAAAAAGACAACACCACCTATTGTTGCCATTAACCAGAAGTATGAGCCTGTTAGAAGAGTTCCCATCTCAAAAGTAGAACATTTCAATTATTTCTTGCCTATTTACGATAGAAAACAAGTTCATGAACATCAACATGCTCCCGTTGAAAATAATCATTCCTTAGCCCCTACTGTTTCTGTATCATTTTTTAAACCTCTTAAGAATCTTACTAGTGATGAAGTCTCAACACAAACGTCTGTTAACTCAAATTCCTACCCAATCGATGCGCACGAGCATCCTTTCCACGGCTCACGTCCTAAACATGTGACAATACTGCGGACTAAAGACTTGAAGACTGTAAGACCGAATGACAACAATGTACTTCGGACTGAAGATTTAAAGACTCATGTGCTTACCAAAGCGCCTAATCCTTACGAAACAGTTTTACTAAGACCAGTATCTAATGTTAGCAACAAACTATCACCACAATACAATAGAAATTTAAAAATACCAAGAATTCCTGAGAAAATGTACTCGGCCTTAGATTTAGAACATTTATTGAGTCAGATGGAAGTTGAATCCGAGGTGAATAGGAACCTTGGACGATCTGCGGAAAAAAACCGTGACGGAAACGTGCCAGGTCAGCTCCGATTGTGTACGCATATGTGTTGTACTGTACGTAGTTTCTGCTTCCAGACCAAGACTTTACCGTAACTTTCCGACTGACCAGGTGACCCTGACTGTAGTCCTAATATCTGTTATTGTATTTTCACTTACATACGAAACCTTTCACTAACTAGTAACTACTCATGGTCATAACCTAACAAACATCTATTACTTTAAGTACTAACAAAATTTATTGCGACTATCTACTAGTAATGTTCTGAATTAAATGTTATGGATTGCTATTAGGCTAATATTTGGATATGTTCACAGGTCAGATGACAGCGTCGGATATCCCTACCCATCCCACACACGTCCAACCCCCTCCGTTTCTACCAACCATTCCTCCGGAAATACATTTCCCTCAGGACGATCTTCCGGACTTCGATCAGAACAATATTCATCGCCCAGTCAACGCCATTCCTCCTGGTCTGCCTCCAGGGCTTCATATTCCTCAAAACTACGGAGAAGATAACAAGAAGCTATCAGTGATATCATTGCAAGCTGATTCTCCCACGAGTGTTATGATGTTGTTCGGGCTGCCTCCAGTGCTGGTCGGCTTACGGGGAAGTGTGGATCTCAGATATACCGACAAAGCGTAAGTGTATTTTGCATTGCCATAAATACTTGTAAACTAATGCTCAAATTTACAATTTAAATTATTAGGGATTTATTTTTTCTGATTTAACTTGATGAGATGTACAGGTAGAAAATATAAGATGTATTCAGTTAAGTAGATAACAGACACACATAACAATACCATATTGAAAACTAATTATTGCAATAGGAATCAGAAAAGAAAACAAAATTATCTTTGATTAAAAACAATTCTTCATCATTGTTTCAATTCAAAATGTGTGTCGCAGAGATTAAAAAACGGCCACCACCAATTTTCAACAATAATAATATATAATAAATCTTTATTTCATGTAAGTTGTACCCTTACAAATTCATAAATGTACAAAAACAACATTGCATAATTCACCTGAAATCAAATTAAGAAAATAACATTGACTAAAATTTAACATATAATTAAATTCAAATTTATTAAAAAAAACGTAAAATGTATAAAGATCAAATAATAATGTAACAAAAAAAAATACCGAATAAACTTTAATAATATTACAAATAAAAATATCCAACCAAGGATTTTAAAGATGTCTTCTGAAGCCAATTCAAAAATCTTTTAGCGTTAGTAGCTTTAATGCACCTTTTTTACATTCAGTGTACATTCTTAGGGATGAAGATATCAGCAGTTGGTATTCGCAAGTGTTCGCACCAGCGGACGAAGTGCTCACAACCCCGCGTCTGGAGTTCCGACTGACCGGTTTGAAGCCGTCCACGACGTATAAAGTCCGCGGGAAGCTGTATCTGCACAACCTGCCCGTTGAACCTGAAAGTGAGATTTATACTGTGCGAACGTTGGACTTACCAACGGTAAGAATAACTTTTTTAATAATAATAATAGAAAATCAATTGTTTCTGTTAATCATATTCGTCAGTCAAAACCTAGTGTTCTTTGTTAGATTACGAGTAACAGTGCTGCCGTGGCCTGAACAATAAAATAATGACTACTGGCAGCACAAACTAAGACAGGGCCCTTTTTGGATACATTTTTTTTTTTTTTTTTTACCTTTTTGCTTTCTTTTTTCTTCTTTATTTTGATCAAAGTTATAATAATAATTAAATAAATGATTCCTTCGTAATGACAACGTGCTTCGCAGTACAAGTTAAGCCAGTACTTGCTATCTATCTTTGGATGGTTAAACCCATCAACCCGCATTGCGTCTGCGTGGTAGATTACCTCGCTTGTTTAATCGCCAACCTCAAACCTATGCTAAAATTAAATCAAAGTATATTTATTTAATTTTGGTCTGTAAAGAACATTCATGCTGAGCGTAATGGTTTGATGATGATGAACTTACACAAATTTTATAAGTTATTATTTCAACGTTTTCTTTACCTTATAGGTTGTACCGGTCGAAGAGAAACGAAGGGAAATCGACAGTCGACTGACAGTGGTAGACGTGAATGATACCACGGCCCATGTTACTTGGAGACATTTCACTGAGGATGAATTGAGATTTATTGACGGCATCCAAGTCAGGTTAGTCTGAATTCGTTTTAGAAAACTGTGTTGTGTATTAGGACCTATGATTTGAATCATACTGAAAGTGAAGTATACACAAGCTCCTTGCTTTAATTGGGGTTAGATGGTTTGAATTTCTGTAGATATGTATTAATTATTAAAGTATTGAGTAAAAAAGGAAACTTACAAAAGTGAAAAAAGAAGTTGTGTTAAAAAAAAGGAAATTAAATTGGCTTAGCGTTGTTTTACGTTTACAATTAAACTGGATTAATAATATTCTGCAATATATCTTATATTCATGGATTTGTGACTTACTCTGAGTGATTAATAATTATATTGAAAAATATATGTCATATACAAAATGAATCATTTATTCCATGTATACCTACTGGTTTTAAGACACAACATATTGTGTAAACGACCCATTTGGTGTAATGGTTGACGTCGGCTAATACACCAAGGGTTCCGGGTCCAATCCCGGGCAGTATAAACATTAGTGTTGAACATAGGACCTGTTTGTATGGGCTGGGTGTTTTCTATGTATAATATGTATGTATATAAAAATGTATCTATGTTTGTTTATCAGTTGTTAAGTGCCCTAACTACAAGATCCTCGCTTGACTAGGGGCTAGATGGCGCTGTGTGAGTGTAAAAAAAGACTTACAGATATTAAAATTTCATACTTTCAGATATCGTCCAGTGGGTACTCCAATCTACAGTATGACAGAGCTGCTTCATCACAGCCGATCTGCTGCGGAACTGCGAGAGTTGCGTCCTGACACTCGCTACGAGGCATCATTGGTGCTGGTACCTCCCCCTGCTACTCTGGTTGAGCTTCACGACCCTGCCAGTGTTGAGTTCACTACATCCCCCGTCGGGTAATTACTTGATTTAATAATTATAATCTATGTTGCAATAAAAAAAAGGCCAAGTGCGAGTCGGACTCGCCCGTGGAGGGTTCCGCAGCATCAAGTATCATAAAATAAAATATTTTTTATTTACTTAGGTACCTACTAAAGCTTTACAATGAGATAAAAATATTTGAATTTCAGTGCAATGTATGGGGAAGCCCAAAATAATAATAGTGTGTAGTACGTAAATTTGTACGTTGAATTAGTTGTCCAAGAAGTTAATTTTATGCAATAATCCAATCACTTAATTACAGAGAAATCAATTCAACAAATTGGTTTATTTTTTTATTCAGAAAAAAAAATTAAAATTACCAACTTAATACTCAGTAAACACTTTTTACTCAAGTTAAGGTTTATATGTACTTTTGTGTATAATATAAACACTATAAGCTTAAATTTCGAAAAAAAAGCTTAAGAAAAATTATAAATATTCAAAGAATTCTGAGTTTTTAAAGCTAAAGCTAAACTTGCAAGCTAGCTTATAACTGTGACAAGCAGTAAGTAATCGTTTGTTAGGATATTGCAGGATAAATCCGAAAATACGAATAAATACGAAAAGAAAGATAATTACGTGCTTCCGAACTTTAAGTCGTCGGATATTTTTTATTGTTAGGTAAAATTATAAATGGTTTTTGAAGTGGTCTTATGTCAATTTGCCCAACAACCTTTTTGCGTTCTTCATTAGGAGGGCAGAGTTGTGGGCCGTCATACGCTAATGATGACGATATTTCATTAACCTAATAACTTGTGATGATGATATTTAATTAAATAACTTTTCAGATCCATACAACTGGACGGTGACAATAGAAGCTCGGACGGTAGGATCCGAAGCGGCTGAGCTGACATGGCGTGGGGTACCCTCACCGGCTGAACGTTGGGTCCGGGTGTACCGAGCAGCGCATGCATGTGGTCAGCCAGCCGCTAGGAAGGAGCACGACGCCTTTCGACTGGCGACGAGGGATCTGCCACCTTCTATCACGCTTACTGGACTTGAGCCTGATGCTAGGTATGGAGTTATTTTGTTTCAAAATAACATCAGTAACTGATAAAAGTCCCGTCAAAGTAGGTCCAGTCATTTCAGAGATAAGCCGGAACAATCAGACAGACAAAAAATGATATTTTGGTGTATATCCCGTATATATGCAAACATTACAAATATATATAAGTATACAGTTCAAAAGATTATTTTCAAAATTTACATTGCATTAAAATGGAAACTGATTTTTTTGTTTAAACGTATAGTATGCTTTTTCAGCTTCAAGATATATATTAATTCGTCAGTACAGCTTGTAAGGTACTTCCTATTGCAGAACCTTCTCTCAGAGCATAATTATACATTATTTGAAAGTATGAATGTTATCTGAGTTAATTTGCCACTAGACAGTGGTTGGGCAGTTCATGCAAAAAAACATGTTTTTGTCAGTAATTAGATAAACAGTAAAATAATAAAGTAAGTTAAGGCAGGACTTCAAACATAAAAACTAAAAAATATTTGGTTATTTTTTGTTTGGGTGGGCAGCATAGATGTGTCGTAATTATGATGAAATTGATGGAAGAATTTATGTTATTATTAACAGATGTCGGGTCTGGCTTGAGCTGTTCTTAACTAACGGAAAAGTCAAGACTAGCAACGTGTTGGAGATCAACACAAAATCATTAGATTCACCAGAACCGGTTGACAGTAAGTACATCATTGTGTACTTTATTTTGATTTACTGGGCACTGACACTCCGACACAATCACGACACTTTTCAGTCCAACTCTAAATATGGTATTCTGGTACAACTTAAATGAAAATGGATAAAATGGTAAATAAATAGTTAAACTAGCTGTTCCTCGCGGTAAAATATTATATTTCCCCGTAAAACATAACCTAAAAACCGCAAGCACACGCAACGCAAGAGTAGATGTTTTTCCTACTTATGTCTCCATAGCTGATGTAATAAAGAAATCGAAATCGGTGCAAACGTTTCAGAGATAACCCGGAACAAATAGACACATAGACAGACCAAAATTTAAAAAATGATGTTTTGGTGTATATAATCGTATGCTCCGAGTATGCATGAAAAAAAATTGGTTATTTCAATATTTGATTTTTTTTATATAGAGACTCCAATTTATTTATTTTTTTAGATACTGGGCATAAATGGTATTTGCCCTGAATGTTTCGCTTTCGAATTTTTACGAATGAGCTTAATTGCAGATGAAATAGAAGCGGCGTCATCATCAATTGCGAGCCGCGGTAGTCCTCGTGGTGATTACTACGGCGCGCTCGTGGTGGTGGGGGTGGTAGCGGCTCTGGGAGCTCTGACGTCACTGCTGCTGCTTCTCGTGGTGGTACGCCGCCACCGACCGCGGTCTGTGCCTATCACTTGTAAGTACCGATTGTAACATTGAAGTTTATTGATTAGAATCTTAACTTTATATATGTTTTAATTTTTAAATAAAATTACATCTACAGACACATGGTCCGTACTCTTTTTAGTTTAAGTTTATTTTGTAAATTAATTATAATAATATTATGTTAGTGTTCCGCGCATGGGGCAAAAGAATTGGTTAATATTTGACACTATATTATAAATATTCTGTCAATACAGCTGTGCCATCAGCTCCTCGTGAGTCGTCGTTGCCTCCATACGACAACCCTGCGTACAAACTAGAGTTACAACAGGAAACTATGGGTAAGAGTCCTAGTTCTTTCTTCTTCTTGATTTAATTGTTCAAAGGTAACAGCGTAAGTGCTGAGTAGTAAATGTTCTGACTACTCCACAAATAAATTTTTAGTATATACATTTATTTACTAAATTACTAGGTACTGAACAAAGGTGTCTATAATATAAAGAGATGGAAAACCATCAGGATACACGAGCAGTTGGGATTAGTTTGGGACACAAGAAATACGCTGGGAATATATGTATAAATTTTGCATTTCTGTGTTCCAGACCTCTGACAGTTAAGTTCCCGTGGGCACACCAACGGCCTCAACGGGATCTCAGAGCGCAGTGTCGACGTACCTAACGGCCGGACATACAACGAAATGGGCGTGTGAATCACGCCAGTGTGTGTAAATAGTTGTGACAAACGGACAAAAATGAAGTGAAATTAAATGAACTCAGTTAATGAGTCGGTAAATTGACCTAGTTTTAAGTAAACTATTAAATATAGTATAACTTCGGGTACTATTTTCCTAAATCAACCCTGTAAAGTGCGTACTAACTTCTGAATTAATGTGTTATAAATTAAAGTTAGTGTTATCTTCAAGTTCATTTATTTATTTCAATATAATTATAAAATAGGTGTTCATAAATGAATCTTAGGCAAACTTATTAAAAAAAAACTGAATAATACCTACGATTGGTTCGTCAAAGAGCAAGTGCCTTAATTTTATGTAACAATAAAAATACATTTATAATTTCACCCACTACCTTTTACGATTGTAAATAGTGTTATTAATTAATTACTTAATTGTTTTTTATACTGTGGTTGCTCTTACGCTGCCTAATAACTATACTGATTGTATTTTAATACCGTCTTGTAATATACCATACATTTTGTATAAACTGTGTCTTATTTTTACCTCTTAATTAAATGTAGGTTACTCCAAGCGATATTAAAGGGAAAGGATATGCAATTATAAAAACGTCATTTAATTCAAATACAACACCAAATCACATTATATTTTCTATAATAATAATAATACATTATATGCTTTATATGTTTGTATTTTGCTTAACGACTATCCTAACCGTTTTATACTACGATACGCCCATATTAAATATCGGTAATAATATAGTGTTATTTCATTTGGATTGTTAGAAATTGAAAACGCATTATAATGTTTGATTTATGTATTTCATAATAACTTGAACTTTTAAGAAAATAGATATAGAGCTTGTAATTAAATTATCGTATTAACTGTTGCTGGGCCCAAAAGGAAGTTCATTTATTTTTATGTTATTTATAAACCTTTATCATATCTTATAGAGTAACGATAATTTTCTAATATATTCTTTGTTTTAATATTATAAGCATCGGTTTGACACCGCTGCGGTGACACACACATACAATAAGAAAACAATATAATATTCAATTGAAGTTCATTTAGCTGGGTTAAATGAAGTTCATTTGAAATTACAACATAATTACAAATGAAACATATAATTCAAGACTAATATAACAAATCATTTGAATTAATAAGCTGAATTTAAATATCTTGGAACAGTCGGAATAAATAACAATTTTCATAATTCTCGTATAAAAGAACAATTTATGTAAAAATCACTTGTAAGGTTGATTACATTAGCTAATCATTTTTTAATTACTTTTTCGCGCCTTGATGTAAAAATATCTACGCAAAGATGGTATTCTTTGTTATTGATATGTTACCTGACTATGGTCAATCACAAATGGAAATTTACTCATACAATGATAAAGATGACAAACAAATTTTAACAATGACACAATACTATTTTTAAAATTTACATAAAAGAAACGAAAATTTCTTTTATCTCTATATTATCTAAAAAGTTTTCAAAAATAAATGGTATTTGCATTATTATTTTTTAATATTAAAGTATGTTTTAAGAGTAAATTAAATGTGCCTGTCAATAAATATAATTAACAAAGAGATGTAAATAAAAACTATATAAAATAAACTTGTTTCAAGTTAATGACTAGAATTTATAGTTGTTAATTTACCCGTATGTAATCCGCGTTTCAACTAATAATTTAATTATTGTAAAAATATAAGTTTAGGTGATAAAATAAAATAAAAAGGTAATTCATGTTCATTTATTTTAAATTTGAATTTGAATCAGTAGGTACGAATCACTCCAACCAAGTATTCGTAGTCCGATACTAATATTAAATGTGTAAACTGAAGATAGCAAGTCTACGTAGGTACCAATAGATATACATTATTTCATAAACTAATAATTGAAAGTAAATAAGTACCTACATAAATAAGATTATTAGATTCATAAACATGTAAAACAGATTCGCTATGGGAAGAATATATCATGTTATGCGCAATAGATATCACAAAAGCTTTCATTGTAAATAAAATATAGAAATACGAAAATATAAATACGTACTTATGTTTAGAGCAAAATGTGAAATAGAAAGTTAGTTCGCAATATCTAGTGCTTTACCATATAGGTATTAATTATCTAAAAATGAAAAGTCGTCATTAAGACTATTTAATTAAACGAATATATAAAAATATATTATGAGTTTATGAAGAAAAGGAGCTAAGTATAAAGAATTTAAGTAAACAATATAGTGTGACTGATCATTCTTAGATATTTCATCCGTCATAATTATCTCATCGAACGACCTGGGATCATGTTTTAATTTGTTTTGATAAATACTAGAAAATAGTAATATTTTAACTTGGTAATATTTCGTGGGATCCCAGATCGCCCGACCCATTTTCCTGGTGCTAGCGTCCTTGTTCACACAAGATATTTCATTTCAATACTGACAAATCTGACATAAGACGCCAGCACTTGAAACTTAAATTCCAACGCAACTGAATTCCATAAGTCTTTATCCAGTGCAGGAACTAAACCAGAATTAGCATTTTTTGACAAACATTAAAATATTTTTACATGCATTTATTATACCGTAAAGGGAGGCCTAATCTTTGCAATATGACTTTTAAAATAAATGTAATGTCGTACCCGTTTTCTAGATGGTTAGTGAATTTCAAATTGGATGTGAAATAATCAGTAATCGAATTCAAATCGTCCCATTTACAAAAAAGACATTTCAAAATAGGTGGCTACATAAAACTTTATTTAAACTAATAAAAATATTATAAAAAAGGAATTAAATCGGTTTATTTCATCAATTCTTTCCATATTCTAATTCAAGTAATTTCATTTTAGTAAAACTAATTACATTATTTGTGGTAAAAATAACTTGTTCGAATTTCAACGGTTGGGGGTTAGTGAATAAAAAGAATTTAACTTCAAAACGTACCAAATTAAAATTTAAACATTATCAAAGAGGCCTGCACTGGCGACTCGTTCGCTTTGGTCGTCATTAGTCGGTGAGCGTGTTATCCTCGTGAGCTTTCTTCACGATGGCCAGCTTGGAGTGGGGGTCCTGAGGTTGGAGTTGGGCGTAGGGCGGAGCCCTCGTCCCGTGGAGCACGAGGGACCAGCCGCGCAGCCAGCCCGTGGCGGAACTTGGTCCGGACCCGCCGTTAAAACGTGCCTGAAAATTGTTATTATTTACTAGCTGACCCCAGTGAACATTGTTCGCCTTAGAAGTTAGAAATGGACAAATTTCAGGTTTGTTCCTACAGGGTCAGAATAGAAGGTATCCGACGACGTCATGGTTGAGACGTCGGATACAATACCAATGGTTCCGGGTTTGATCCCCGGGCAGTACAAACATTTGTGTGCATGAACATGTGTATTTGTATTGGTCCGGGTATTTTCTATGTATAATATGTATGCATTTACAAAAAAGTATATAAGTATGTTTATCCATTATTTAGTATCCATATCACAGGCTAATGCATAGTTTAGGGCTGTATGGCGCTCTGTGAATGTCAGTGAATATTTATTTATTATTTACTAGCTAATCCCGGTGAACTTAGTTTCATTTTACAAGTAATATATGGGCAAATTTTAGATCTTTATGTCATGACCCACAAGGTCAGAATAGAAGAATATAGAATATCCTACCCTTGGTTGGCAATCCCGATTATTTTTTTACCAAATTGGCACAGCTGTTCTTGAGTTATAAATGTTATAATGTAAATTACATACAACATAAAAACATAGCTCGCCAGATCGGCAAGTCAAAGTGGCAGTAGGCTGGTCACGTATGTCGCAGAAACCATGGCCGTTTGGGAGCAGACGAGTTCTGGAGTGGAGACCGCGTCTCGGCAAGCGTAGCATAGGACGCCCTCCGGCCCGATGGACCGACGACTTGCGTAGGTGAAGGTTGGATGAGAAAAGCGGAGAACCGGGATATCTGGCGCAAAATGGGGGAGACCTATGTCCAGCGGACTGCGATAGGTTGAAGAGAGAATATTAAGTTGTAGCTGTAATTTTTTTAACTGTAAGCCTACCTCCAAGTCCAAATGCCCTGTGGGTACTCGCCCACGTATGCGTTGTCATGAAGGGCCACTTGGTGAAGCCGTCTCTGGAGTCGTCGTCGTTAGACCGCCTGCTTAGAATCATCGACCTGGAATCAAAGGCAGCGTCAAAATACAAAAAAGAAATGAATAAACACTGAAATTACCAAATTAATAATTTTATGCTTCCCATGTGACTGGAATGGTACTATCACAGCAATACCAGCATGAAGAACACATCTCTTTGTATTTCCTCGAGTGTTGCCAGTCGCAGGTACAAATCCCGCCACGTACCAATGTATTTTCTAAATCATATGAACGACGCTCTTATGGTGAAGGAAAACATCGTGAGAAAACCTGGGCACGCCTGCAAAGAGATTTAAAGGTAGTGCGTAAGGTCGGCCAAGCCGCACTGGGCCCACGTGGACGACTAAGGCCTATACACCCTTTAAGCTTAGGCTCGTGCCCCTCGGTGGGGACATTTAATGAGCTGTTGAGGATGATTTCCCTGAGTACCTAAATGAGGAGGAGAGGAGACCAAACCCCTACTTTCTCTTGTCTCCCTTATACATCGTTTTTATTTTCTTTTTGTCGGCAACACATTTCTCGCTCTGAGGGGGCAAAAATACTCAGCATCATGTGAGTCCGCTCTTTTACAGCGTCACTATTTAATATATAAACAGACAATTTTTTTTATTTCAGCTGGTACCCTGGAAAATTACTTAGAATCTAGAAAAATAATACTTAAACCCGTCAATCGCCGCAGTGGAATATGTGCACTACACACAATTTTAGGTACTATGATGGTCTGGCAAGTGACCTGAAACCTGGATTTCCTAAATGTCCTGCAATACATACCTAGTACCCATAGGGCTAGTAAGGAACAACTCCAAATCCCCTCGACGCGTCGAATTGGCGGAGACCACGGCTTGCACGTGCTCCAAGTAGCGGACCTCGCTGGCCGAGCCCGCGCACGCTGTTGTGTCGATCCTCATCGTGATGCTGCCTTCTGATGGCACCTCGCTGTTGACATTAAAAGACCCCTTGAAAAATTTAATAGATGCATTTTTTATTGCAGAGGTAATCTGGAGTTCCCTCACATGATGGTTGATAACCATGACAGATACAGTGTTGAAAGGAATTAATAACAGTAGGTAGATAGTCTTTACTTTCCGGTAACATAGCTCTGATCAACTGTGCCATAGGTCTCTTAAACCTGGTAATTTTACTAGCTACCGTGCCTTCATACCGAAACAATTACTAAACACACGCACTTTCAAAATAAATAGGTATAGGAGTTATAATATTTTTACATATATTCTGATTAACTGTTTAGTTATCTTAAAAAAAAAATTCATAACATTTTGTTTTATCCTAATTAAATGAATCGCTGCGATAATCTGGTCAAGGTAGATGGATCGATGTCGATTGGTGATGTGGTGTGCACAGAGATTATGAGTAGGGTAATCAAAGTGAGTGTACTAATCGCAAAAACAATAAATAGTTTACTTTTTTGTCAAATTTAGTGCTATTGATGACAGCGGATCGCCAATTTTTTTTCATTATATAGAGAGCAAACGAGCAAGAGGGACACCTGATAGAGTGTTCACCTCCGCCCAGGGACAACGGTGACACCAGACGTGCCACCGGTGTGTTGCTTGCCTTTTAGATGGGAATACACTCTTTTCAAATTTGTAAAAGAAAATGGGCGAATGAGTGGGAATCATTTTATAAGTTGCCGAAAAAAATCCAAAATTAGAATTACGAACGTGTGCGTGTTGACGGAGCCAGCCTCGCAGTACGGCGCGGCGGCACAGAGCGCCAGTTGGCCGCCAACGCTGTCATGGCGCCCGCGTCGAGCACACCGAATCCGAATAGATGGTTGAACTCCAGACCTACTCCGTTCATCGTCCAGTGGAAGCGTCCCTGAAAAGTTTTGGCATCCTATTTAACAGCTTACTGGAAACGCCGAGGCGGAACGCAGGCAGTGGCTGCCAGTCAAGGAAACCATTATTAATTATATGCTTCGCATTGTTTATCAACCTATGAACCACTGGGATTCCAGAGACAATAGCCAATCCATTGTATCTGTTGAATATATACAAATGCGGCGGTTAAAGGGTTAAGTTTATAAGGGTAATAGTTTTTATGGTTATTTGCTAACAAGATATGGAACGTATTTCGAAATAAGTATGTTTTTTATAGACAGAAAGCAATGTGTAAAGACACTGTTTTATTTTTTAATTCAGGAAGGGAAATGCCTCTTTTTTAATGGACATAGTGCTGAATGACAAAAAATACCTATTCTGAAAATTTATATCAGTCGAGGGTAATTTGAGTTCATTAAGTTTCTTCTATACTATTTTATATAAACCAAGAAGCTTTGTTTATTAATTTAAACACCGGAAACTTTGTATGTCTCTAATAAAGTTCTGGATTAAGGCTGCAAAGCTAGTAAAATTTAAATTACTTAGAATTGACGGATATTCGTTCAGCTTATTAAGTATTCAGCTTATTCAGCACCACGAACATTCTTTGCTATATAAATAAACATATATTTTCTTAGGTACCTTGGCATCATAGAGCGAATTCCTTTTTGATGTTAGCACAGTCAAATGCTGGATATCTCTCCACGTCAGGCTTGGACTGAAAATAAAAAGATAGATAGATACAATTATATTTGACAACACGGCAGATCCGTGTAATTAACAATCGCAAAAGTCAAACAACCTTCCTAACTGTGATTGTTGGGATGGTTGACCGAAAAATACCATCTCGAGACCCTGTCCCTTTTTCAAGCCCTCGACCTTAGAATGGTAGACGTTAACAAAAACCAATGCGTATTTGACTCGCATCATTTTCTTTGTTACGAGGGAACGGTGGTATTTTATTTTAGCCTTAAACATGTGTCTTTAACATGTGCAATGGCAAACTCTACTCAACTCTTACCTACAAAATCTTTAATATTTCGATACCTCAAGATCTTTGAATTTATAAACATTTGTAAACTCAAAAGGATTTATAATATATTGAACGCCGGGAAACCAGACACAATAAAAAATCTATTGTTTAGCGCTTTAAGGCGTCATTGGCGGTTAAAGGGTAAAACAACTTTTTAAATCATTCATGTAGTCTCAAGTCCGGACGTCCAAATCTACCACCTAGTTAACATTGTGTAGTGCTAGTGCATACTTAGCGTGCAACGCCAGAGCGAAGACACCAGCCGCTTCCGGTGCAGCAGCCGAGGTCCCGGAGTGCGTCGCGGTGCATTTCCCGTACAAGTCAGTCGTTGCGACCCCAGTACTAGGGTCACGTGCGCCGTTACTGAACGTGCTGGCGAGGGTTGAGGAGCAGGACTCGTCGTAGTGGGCGTTCTGACCGTCGTTTATTGCACTGCGAATAGGGTTAAAAAATTCAACGTTACATAGTAACCTTATCAGCATCGGTGGCTCACTGGTGGGGACTGACCCTTCAATCATAAGGGCGCAGGTTCAAATCCTAACGCACCAGTATGTTTTCGAATATTCGAAATTATATGTAAGTTATCCGACGCTCTTACGGTGAAGGAAAACATCGTGAGATAACCTACGCACGCTTCCGAGGAGATTCAAAGGTTGTGCGTGAAGTCAGCTAATCCGCACCGGGCCCGCGTGGACAACTAAGGCTTATACACCCTATACGGGTAGGCTGGTGCTCTCGGTGGACTACTATGAGCTGATGATGCTGATTTAAATTCAGATCACTAGACCGCGGAGGCAGAAAGCAGTAGCAGCAGGATTATTAACTTTGATGCAATCTCACAAGAATTAAATAGGTTATTTACTATAGAAAATTGCGACTATAATATTCATGGCGTTCATAAAATTCTTCAGTTTAATGTGGTTATAAGAAAGTTCACTTGAATGCCCACTATGATTCTCGTTAAAGATAACATCGTTAAATATTCAATCAAGAAACGCTAAAAGCTAAGATGCTTAAGTTTCTAACGGAATTACATTTATCTCGTTAATGGCGGGGAAATGAACGTCTTAAGAAAAAAGTATGAAGAAAACTGTCAATTAGTTCTTCCATGTTTTCCAGTCTTGTTCTCCGAAAGTTTGTGAGTTTATGTTTGTGTCTTCTTCACATCTTTTTAAATTTGGTCTAGTGTTAACACTCTGGCACTCTGGATTAACACATAGGCTTAGTTTCACTGCGGAACATATTATTTATACCGCGGGTAAAAAAAGTTTCTAGTTTTACAGGAACTCCCGAGCAACATAAAATATCCACTTGTAGACTATCGTGAAAATACATGAGAAAATCTATTGTTTGTGGAGACAATTATATCCGGCAAATTTTTGACCAACTACAAATGACCTAGGTTCTTTATCAGTTCATTTGATGTTATTCGAATTATATAATGGATTGTTGTATATCGCATCGTATTTCTTGTTAAGCTGCAGATGGATGTGAACTGCTATGGATCGGTCTGCTAGGAAATCATTAGGGCGGACGACTTGCGAAAGGTCGCTAGAAGGATATCTGGCACAATATACCTATTTCTAGCAGTGAACTACAACACGTTGCAGTGGACATTTAAGACAGTTATGATGATGATGATTCCTGGAAGTTTAAAGATTGACAAGTCTACTCTTGTCTTTTACAGTTAAGATTATGAAATATTGGTGTGACGTGGCCTTTGTATTGGCTTATACCAAAAGCAGCGTCGGTGGCTCATTGGTGTGGACTGTTGTCTGCCGATTTGGAGGGTGCAGGTTCAAATCCCGCCACGTACTAAAGTCCTTTCGAATTTTCGAAATTATGTGTACGTTTACTCGACGCACTTACGGTGAAGGAAAACATTGTGAGGAAACCTGAGCACACCTACAAAGTAAGACAAAGGTTGTGCGTGAAGACAGCCAACCCGCAGTGGGCCTGCGTGACTGACTGCGTGGTGGGGACGTGTAATGAGCTGCTGATGATACAAGTTTGAGTAAGTCAGAGACAGTCATACCTGTTGATGGAGACAGTCCACATGGAAGCCGCGTAGCCGTCACAATTACAGTCATCGTCCTCACCACCGTCACCACTGGCCCACACGTAGATGTTCCCAAGGCCGTTGCGACCCTGGAATATAAAGAAAAAGTAGTCAGTTAATGCTCTCTGTTAAAATAATTATATTATGCGTATAAACTAAGAATGAGTTCAAATCACAATTGATGACCCATTTGGTGTAATGGTTGAGACGTCGGCTACTACACCAAGGGTTCCTGGTTCGATCCACGGGTCGTACAAATATTTGTGTGCATGAACATTTCTGTCTGTATTGGTGTCGGTGTTTTCTATGTATCAGTTATTTAGTACCCGTAATACAAGCTTCCCGCTTAACTTGGGGCTAGATGGCGTTGTGTGAATGTAAGTGGATATTTATTTATTGTTGTAGGTATGGTTTGTATTTTAAATTCAAAATTTTAATGACATAGTCCCAAACTAAATCTATGTAGATATGAACAGTGCTTGTTAATATGGATTATATTTTTAAGTAATAAAATCAGGAAACACGTAAAAGTTTTTAGATGCTTGGAATAAGTTTGAAAAACAATCTTATAATTAATTTCCTAAACTGTAAAATGTTACTTTGTATTTACTGTTAGACTAGACTCAGGATTTGATTCAAACTTACTAAATTGGATCAACAGGATTACCATCGTGTCTTTGGCAACAGGATTACCAATCGTTCATAGTCTACGCAAAAGCCTTAAATATATTGGTTTAAAGCCCTACGAGATGAATGTAGTTTACTCAATTAGAAACTCCTGTCTGTACTTAATAAGGTCGTGACCTGATTAATGTATGGATGTGTCTCACCCGGCCCTTTCTATGAATAGTTCAGTACGATAAATTCCTACCGTTATTATATAAAGAGATCACGAGCATCAAAAAGCTACTCGTATAAACGTACCTACTTAACACTAAATAAGAAGCATACCGTTACGTTTTGACTGTGTTATTTTATTATACAGGGATAGTTATCATTATCATATTCTTTTATTTCATGAATTATGCGGTTTTTCATTTTTGAATATTTTTTTCTTTACTGAATATTTGTTACTAGCTGTGCGCCACAGTATAAGATCTTCTCCCGCAGTATCACGTAGCCTATGCTATCCATGTATGTATATTTTTATTCATATGCATTGAGAAAAATTGTTATTTCAATTTTACAAATATATATATGTGCACTCCAATTTTATTCATATGAATAAAATTGGAGTGCACATATTTATATTTTTCAATATATGTCAACTAATATTCCTACGTGTGGTGACATCAGATTAGAATACTCCAACACTTCCGGAAGTGCCGGATGAATTGGCTTAGGGACAAAAACTTTCAGCAGATAACGGCAAATAACCCTCTCTCAGTAGATCTAACCTTTAATTATTTCAGCTATTCTCAATGTCTCTGACAGACGTGAACAGAAGATTATGACAAATAGTAAAGGAGCAAGCAGTGGGCTGTTGAAGTTCCGCTTAAGTAACACAATTACAGTAAACTATATATTTTCATCTAATGGTTTACAAAATCGAGAGTCGAGATAATATTAATAATTTAGTATAATGACCAGTTTTTAACAAGTTTTTAATGCTTAAAATAAAAATACATGGAATACAAAGGAGCTTAGATTACGGTAGCTTCGAGCGGTCTGAAAGCAAAGCTAAAAGCTATTTCCCGCACTAAAAGCCCTCGACGACGTCCACTATGAGATTTCCGGAGCGAAACGAGCTACAGTCAGAGTCGCCGAGTACTGAGATATTCCGTACGCTTTTATGGTAATTTTGAAAGATTTATTATGATGTTTAACTAACTAATATATTTTTGTCTGCGATGGTATCTCCAGGAGACATCTGACTATAAGTTTTCTTTAGTGTTGTCGCCACAGTTGAGCGAATATAGTTAAATCAAATAATTATTTAGCATAAGTAAGTAAGTTTTCTTTTCGAAAGAAAGAAAAAATCTTTATTCAAATAAATCTGTTACAGATACTTTTGAATTGTCAATTGTTATTATTATTATATCTTTTATGACTCTACCACTGGTACGGTTCTGTGTGTTCGGTGTTGTTTCACTATCATTATAAATATATTCAACTGTTCTCAGAGGTTCTTGGTGCAGATTTTGCCGATCGAGAAAATGCAATAAACCGTATGGCAATCAATTTAGAAAATCGTTGGTATTAAAACTAAAAACATTAATACGAAACCTTTGATAGGATCAATAGCGTATGTTTGTATTGTTTCATCGCATTTGTTACACGTGTAAGTGATTGTTCAATATAACGAGGATTCATGTCAGGTAATATGTGGAACATTCTGTAAGGTAAGTGTTTATTGTGTTAGATACTTTAGAGGTACATTGTATTTTGAACGCTCTTCTCAATATTTAAGATTTAAGCCTCATCTTTTCTAATTACGGTAACAAATAAATAAATTATATGGTATAAGTGTTGATTTAAGTTTCCGCAGTTGACATACATCGAATAGTAACGACACACATTAAATAAAAAGACCGTCCACCACGTGATATTGTCCGTAAGGATATTAATAAACTTTTAAATAAATAAATAATTAATATTATTTTTTATTTAGGTTTGAGGGTATTCAGGCTTATGCAGACCTGTAGTCACTTCGACCTAGAAGATCTTTTGTGACTCGCTCTCTCTTAGAGTTCATCTAATAGTTGGGCACTTTTTAGGAAGTTTAGGACCCTGCCCAACTTTATAGATTTGATGTCACTTGGGCATAGATAATAATTACCCAAGTGGATATTTCGCTTCCATTGTAGAGGACCACAATTGCAGAGTAGGTGCATTGGTGTCTCTCTCTCTTCCGCGCAGAATCTGCAGGCTTCCGAGTCACTTAGCTTCATTTTGTGAAGGTGACTTTTCAGCTTGCAGTGTCCAGTCAGTGCCCTTACAAGGACCCTGACCTTGGGTTTACTGAGCTGTAGCAGTTCAGAGGTTCGCTTCTTTGAGTAGGCTTTGATTAGCGCTTTGAGTGAGCTGCCTCTGGTGACTCTAGCCAGTAGTTGACAGAGTCCTCGAGGAGCTTCCGTTCTATTTCATTTTCCTTAGGCTTTCAGGGATGCCACAGACAGGTTCTACAGTCTTTTGGATGGCGTTGGCCCCAGCCTTTGCGAGTTCTTCGAGTAATTAATATCCACTAACATTCACACAGCGCCATCTAGCCCCAAGTTAAGCGTGAAGCCTGTATTATGGGTACTAAACAACGGATAAACATACTTTAATATTTATTTTTTGTAAATACATACATCTTATACATAGAAAACATCCAGACCATATTACCAACAAACATGTTCATGCACACAAATGTTTGTACTGCCCGGGGATCGAACCCGTTACCCATGGTGTTCCAGTCGACGTCTCAACCGCTACACCAAATGGGTCGTCAAAATATTTTAGTTATCAGTAAAAATATTCAATACGTAAATTTGGTTGGATTTGGTTAAATTCAATGGAATTTGAATAAATGTATGTTAATGAAAATTTTTCTTTTGTTTGTTTATTATTGTAGTTATAGAGTAGATTAATTTTATATCAAATTTATCCGCTCATAGAATGGGAGTACGGTATTAATAATTATATACGGTAACGAAATTAAAGTCTTGACAAACGAGGTGATAAAGTTAATCGAAATTTATGTTAAGTTTTTGTATTCCAGTAGTACCATATAAAACTACAAATGATATATACAGGCCATAATAAAATATAATTCAACGTGAAGGCAGGTTGCCAAAATGGCGCCAGTCGGCTATTTACGTCGCTCACCCATCAATCTTTATCAAATTACCCCGTTCACCTGCCGCGGCAGCCGTGCAATTTATCCCGCGTTAAATATTTTCACGATTCGTCTGTATTTATATAGATTCCGTACATTTATATCCTTTGCCTACCTACTCAGTTTTACTTAAAATAATCAATATTCTGCGCTTAGTTCGACGACTCATTTGGTGTACGTCGGCTCTTACACCAAGGGTACCGGGTTTGATCCCCGGGCAGTAATGGTCTAGGTGTTTTCTATGTATAATGTGTATGTATTTATAAAAAAATATATAAGTATGTTTATCCGTTGTTTAGTATCCATATTACAGGCTAATGCTTAGTTTAGGGCTAGATGGCGCTGTGTGAATGTCAGTAGATAATGATTATTTCAAGTATATCTTCAAAATAGTCATAGCTAAGTACATAGTTATAAAGTTCGCAATATAAATTTGACTTTATATTTATGATATATTTAACTTTGACAAAATTAAATAAAACACACCAAGGACCGCATTCTAGAACGAGACTACGTTGGATTTTACTAAAATTAAGTTAGAAAGGGATGGCCCTATTTATCGTATAGAGCACTATCCCTTTCTAACTCTATTCAAGTAAAGATCAACGCTTGAGTCCCGTTCTAGAATACGGGCCTTAAAATCTAAGTTTGTTACAATTCAAACAACCGGTGAGAGAGCAGGTGGGTGTTATATTGGCTTATCAGCAGCCTATAACGTGACTTCAGGGCACGGGCCGTCCCAAACAGCCTAACTGTAGGGAGATTGGGCCGTAACCTACTACCGGGAACAATACTTATTGATGAGTTAACGACTACCATCCTAAGGAAGTAGCTGAGACCAACGGCTTACGTGCCGTACGAAGTACGAATGGACTTTATTTTCATCATCTTCCCTTTCCGCCTAGCAAAGATATTGATTCTTGTCATTCTTTCGATGATTGTCATCGAGCCACAGACATAACCTAACATGATACAATCATTCATAAGTCACTGTCTAATGATAGGGCTTAACCTGTCCACGAAACAGCGATAAAAAAGTAAAAAATAAAATCACGACTAATGACTAAAGTTAAGATGCTCTAAGCACTATCACCGCTCATAAAGCTAGACGTTTGACTGTATTTATGCAGGCGTTGTTATAAGGCATCATTGTTTAATGGTCGTTGTATATGTATCGTTTTATAGTATGTAAATTCACAGTCATAATAGGCCTAACATTTCGTCATAAAATTTGAAATTATTAGTAAAATGCACACACGTTTATATATTATCACATTTTTTATAACTAGCAAAAAATATTTTAATTGCATTGAACCAAATCATTCACTTATAGGAGCTTCTAAATTATTAATTACACACATTTGCACTCATTACGTGTTTATTATTTGACTTAAAATATTATGCTGCGACTTAGAACTTATTTCTCACAATTTTTAATTCTCCACGAAGGTAGTCTGAAATTGATTGATTTATAGTTATAACACCGATTTAATAGAATTATATTTTTTTCTGTAGATTACCATTACGCTATTCTTACAGTATCATAACATTTTGCCATTGTAAGCGTCGTCAGATTTCCCGGAAGACAGCACCGACGCCTGAGTAATAGCGTATTTCGGTGAACTGAGAGTCACAGAGACACGCTAGTACTCAAGCCCCGCGTGCTGAGCCAGCTTGATTGCAGGTCCCCTTCATGATCATCCAAGCGGAACAATATTCTTAGTTGATAAGCAGCAGCGTAGCCTGAGTAATAGCGTATTTCGGTGGTCTGAATAACACTGAGACACGCTATCACTCAAGCCCCGCGTGCCGAGCTAGGTTGATTGCAGGTCTTCTTCATACGTAGTTATCCACGCGTCGAAATAATAATCTCAGTTGATAAACAGCAGCGCAGCCTGAGTAATAGCGTATTTCGGTGGTCTGAATAACACTGAGACACGCTATCACTCAAGCTCCGCGTGCCGAGCTAGGTTGATTGCAGGTCTTCTTCATACGTAGTTACCCAGGCGTCCAAATAATGATCTCAGTTGATAAACAGCAGCGCAGCCTGAGTAATAGCGTATTTCGGTGAACTTAAAGTCACAGAGACACGCTATCACTCAAGCCCCGCGTGCCTAGCCAGCTTGATTGCAGATCTTCTCTATAATTACTAGGTACATGCGCGGAAACAGTGTTATTAGTAGATAAAGAGCAATGTTGCCTGAATAGAAGCGCTTTTATTTTAACAGACATTATATATTATTCACTTAAGAAATACCCAAAAATACTATTTAAAACGTAATACAGAAACCGAGTATATAAGTAATAACTGGTTTTTAAACAATAAAAAAAGTGTCTTCAAGGTTCATGAAGGGTATCAGCAGCGCAGCCTGAGTAATAGCGTATTTCGGTGAACTGAAAGCCACAGAGACACGCTAGTACTCAAGCCCCGCGTGCCGAGCCAGCTCGATTGCAGATCTTCCCCATACGGTGTTATCCAAGCGCCGGAACAGTATTCTCAGATTAAAAACAGCAGCGTAGCCTGAGTAATAGCGTATTTCGGTGGTCTGAATAACACTGAGACACGCTATCACTCAAGCCCCGCATGCCGAGCCAGCTTGATTGCAGGTCTTCTCTATACGTAGTTATCCAGGTGTCGAAATCATAATCTTAGTTAATAAACAGCAGCGACGCCTGAGTAATAGCGTATTTCGGGGAACTGAAAGTCACAGAGACACGCTATCACTCAAGCCCTGCGTGCTGATTCAACTTAAATGCAGTTTTCGTCGATAAGTTGTATTCCAAGCGATGAAAAAAATCAATCCTAAGATTATGATGCTTAGCAGTTTCGCCTTAATAGAAGTTTTTTTTTGTAAGCTAACTAACCCAGACACTAGTGCCCAAACCCTGCGAGCTGCCGAAAGATATAGAATATACACTTTGAAAATACTAAAAACTATATTTTAAAATTAGTAACTATTTAAACGTTAAACAGAAAAATAAAGTACATAAGAAATAAATAATAACTCTCTGTAATCAGTTGAACAAAAAAAACTTTTTCGTGGTTCACCCAATGGTAACCAGTGACACCTGAGTAATAGCGTATTTCGGTGATCTGAGACACGCTAGTACTTAAGTCCCGGTCCAGGTCTTCACCACGAGGAGAAATCAATATGCAACAGCATCGTAGCCTGAGTAATAGCGTATTTCGATGAACTGAAAGTCACAGAGACACGTTAGTACTCAAGCCCCGCGTGCCGAGCCAGCTTAATTGAAGGTTTTCTCCTTAGGTTGTTATCCAAGCGCCGAAACAGTATTCTTGACGATAAGCCGCAGCGACGCCTGAGTAATAGCGTATTTCGGTGAACTGAAAGTCACAGAGACACGCTAGTACTCAAGCCCCGCGTGCCGTGCCAGCTTGATTGCAGGTCCACTCTATGAATATCCAGGTGTTAAAATAATAATCTCAGTTGATACACAGCAGCGCAACCTGAGTAATAGCGTATTTCGGTGAACTAAGAGTCACAGAGATACGCTATCACTCAAGCTGCGAGTGCTATGCCAGCTTGATTGCAGGTCCACTCCATGGTCATCCAAGCGCCGAAATAGTATCCTCAGTTGATAAACAGCAGCGTAGCCTGAGTAATAGCGTATTTCGGTGAACTAAAAGTCACAGAGACACGTTAGTACTCAAGCCCCGCGTGCCGAGCCAGCTTGATTGCAGTTCTTCTTCTTAGGTTGTTATCCAAGCGCCGAAACAGTATTCTTGACGATAAGCAGCAGCGCAGCCTGAGTAATAGCGTATTTCGGTGAGCTGATTAACACAGAGACACGCTAGTACTCAAGCCACGTGTGCTGATCCTGTTTGAATTCAGATATTGTCCACACGTTTAATCCAAGCGCTGAAACCAATATTTAGAGTTGGTAAACAGCAGTGATGCCTGACGCAACAAGCGTATTTATTCTTGTATAGGAGCACACTTTCAAAATACTAATAAAATATTTTAAAATCAGAAATATTCAATTCGTAATACAGAAAAATAGAATAATAAAAATAGCCTGTTTATAATCACTTAATATAAAAAGAGACTTGAAGGCTTTCAATTTTACGGATGACAGCAGCGTAGCCTGAGTAATAGCGTATTTCGGTGGTCTGAACAACACTGAGACACGCTATTACTCAAGCCCCGCGTGCTGAAGATTCTTCTTTTCAGGTATTCTCCATACGAAGTTATGCAAGCGCCGAAACAGATTTTTAGTTTATAAACAGCAACGTAGCCTGAGTAATAGCGTATTTCGGTGAACTGAACAACACTGAGACACGCTATTACTCAAGCCCCGCGTACCGAGCCAGCTTCATTTCAGGTATTCTTCATATGTAACAACCCAAGCGCCAAAAAAACAGGTATGCTTAGTTGACAAACAGCAGCGAAGCCTGAGTAATAGCGTATTTCGGTGAACTGAAAGTCACAGAGACACGCTAGTACTCAAGCCCCGCGTGCCGTGCCAGCTTGATTGCAGGTCCACTCTATGAATATCCAGGTGTTAAAATAATAATCTCAGTTGATACACAGCAGCGCAACCTGAGTAATAGCGTATTTCGGTGAACTAAAAGTCACAGAGACACGCTATCACTCAAGCCCCGCGTGCTATGCCAGCTTGATTGCGGGTCCACTCCATGGTTATCCAAGCGCCGAAGTAGTATCCTCAGTTGATAAATAGCAGCGTAGCCTGAGTAATAGCGTATTTCGGTGAACTAAAAGTCACAGAGACACGCTAGTACTCAAGCCCCGCGTGCCGAGCCAGTTGATTGCAGATCTTCTTCTTAGGTTGTTATCCAAGCGCCGAAACAGTATTCTTGACGATAAGCAGCAGCGCAGCCTGAGTAATAGCGTATTTCGGTGAACTGAAAGTCACAGAGACACGCTTTTACTCAAGCCCCACGTGCCGTGCCAGCTTGATTGCAGGTCTTCTCCTTACGCTGATATCCAGGCGTCGAAACAGAAATCTCAGGTGATAAACAGCAGCGTAGCCTGAGTAATAGCGTATTTCGGTGAGCTGATTAACACAGAGACACGCTAGTACTCAAGCCACGTGTGCTGATCCTGTTTGAATTCAGATATTGTCCACACGTTTAATCCAAGCGCTGAAACCAATATTTAGAGTTGGTAAACAGCAGTGATGCCTGACGCAACAAGCGTATTTATTCTTGTATAGGAGCACACTTTCAAAATACTAATAAAATATTTTAAAATCAGAAATATTCAATACGTAATACAGAAAAATAGAATAATAAAAATAGCCTGTTTATAATCACTTACTTACTAACCCAAGCGCCAAAAAAACAGGTATGCTTAGTTGACAAACAGCAGCGAAGCCTGAGTAATAGCGTATTTCGGTGGTCGGAATAACACTGAGACACGCTATCACTCAAGCCCAGCGTGCCGAGAAAGCTTGATTGCAGGTCTTCTCCATACGTAGTAATCCAAGCGTCGAAACGGTAATCTAAGTTGATAAACAGCAGCGTAGCCTGAGTAATAGCGTATTTCGGTGAACTTAAGTCACAGAGACACGCTAGTACTCAAGCCCCGCGTGCTGCTGAGCCAGCTGGAATTCAGGTATTGTCTACACGTCGAAACCCATGTGCCGAAAAAATAATCTTAGTTGATAAATAGCAGCGCAGCCTGAGTAATAGCGTATTTCGGTGGACTGACCGACACAGAGACACGCTAGTACTCAAGACCCGCATGCCATGCGAGCTCAAATTCAGATATTGTCCACACGTGGAATGGCAAACGTTGGAAACATATTTACAGTTGATAAACAGCATTGCTATCTGAGTAGTAGCGTCTTGATTTTTGCGTAGAAACGCATTATGCACTTTGGAAATTTAATACACAGGTAAAACAGAAAAAATAGAGTACATAACAAATAGCTCTTATTTGTATTCAATAAAGAAAAAAACATCTTCAAGATTCACTCAATGGTAATCAGCAGCGACGCTTGAGTAATAGCGTATTTCGGCGAACTAACCGACACTGAAACACGCACACATTGCAGGTTCTCTCCATGGACATCCAAGCGCCGAAATAGTATCTTCAGTTGATAAACAGCAGCGTAGCCTGAGTAATAGCGTATTTCGGTGAACTGAGTCACAGAGACACGCTATCACTCAAGCCCCGCATGCCAAGAAAGCTTGATTGAAAGTCTTCTCCATACGTAGTAATCCAAGCGTCGAAACAGTAATCTTAGTTGATAAACAGCAGCGTAGCCTGAGTAATAGCGTATTTCGGTGGTCGGAATAACACTGAGACACGCTATCACTCAAGCCCAGCGTGCCGAGAAAGCTTGATTGAAGGTCTTCTTCATACGTAGTAATCCAAGCGTCGAAACGGTAATCTAAGTTGATAAACAGCAGCGTAGCCTGAGTAATAGCGTATTTCGGTGAACTGAGTCACAGAGACACGCTATCACTCAAGCCCCGCATGCCGAGCCAGCTGGAATTCAGGTTTTGACCACACGTAAAAAATATGTAAATTTAATTTATACAGAAGAAATAGGGAACATAATAAATAACTCCTATTAGTAATCAATAAAGAAAAAAAGGGCGGCTGCAGGGTTAACTCATCAGCAGCTTAGCCTAATTAATTGCGTAATTCGGTGAAATGAACAACACTGAGACACACATGTATTGTCCGCACGTAGAAATCCTAACGGTGGAAAAATATAATCTCAAGATAAACAGCAAATGTTGCCTGAGAATGTATTTTGGTGCCTAATTGTCCGAGGCAGCTGTTAAGGTCACCTGCGGCCAGTGAAAGCGATAAATCATTCCGAAAAATAAAGTATTACAGTGAACTGACAAACACATACACGCTAGTGCCCAAGCCCAAGCGGCTGATAGGCGCATAATGTGTAACACATTGATAATACTGAAAAAGGATTTGAAAATGAGGAATATTTCATACGTAATAGAGAAAACTATAATACATAAGAAACTATTGATATCTGTTTTCAACACAGAAAAAAGCATCTCCAAGGTTCACTTAATGGTAATTCTAGTCAGCAGCGTAGCCTGAGTAATAGCGTATTTCGGTGATCTTAACAACACTGAGACACACTTGTAATCAAGCCCCGCGTGCCAAGCCACCTTGATTGCAAATATTCTCGATGTAGTTATCCAAGTGCCCAAATTTTTCTCAGTTGATAAGCAGCAGCATAGCCTGAGTAATAGCGTATTTAGGTGAACTGAGAGTCACAGAGATACGCTATCACTCAAGCCGCGTGAGCCGAGCCGGCTTGATGGCAGATCTTCTCCTTACGCTTATATCCAGGCGCCGAAACAATATTCTCAGCCGATAAACAGCAGCTTAGCCTGAGTAATAGTGTATTTCGGTGAACTGATCAATACAGAGACACGCTAGTACTCAAGCCCCGCGTGACAGTTACACTTTAGTGCTTATTATCTATTCTCGCAAATATACATTATTATACAGTAACAATGTAATATAGGTTTTTTAACTCAAGTTATTATCACAACTTCCTTGTATACAATTTTATTGTGGCAAGATAACATACAAAAAGTTTGTAAAATAGTAGCAGTTTAATTATAAAATAGTCTATATGGTTCTACGCAATTGATTAAGTAAAGATAAATTATTTATTAATGTACAATTTCACAATAAATAAAAATAATTAAACATTAAAAGTAACAAATGCCGGCCTTATTGCTAATAAGCAATCTCTTCCAGACAATAATAATATAAAATATATTTTGAATATTGTATTTACACTGATGACGTAATGAAATATTACTTTTCGTTAGTAATAATGTAATTTAAATCAGTGACCTTCAGTTCCGTCACGAAGCACTTAGTACAAGCCAAAGATACTTAGGGTTAAACAAACAACACTTTGTGGGGCCATTTTCAGTGGATTACGGCTGCTATCATGAATGTTAACGAAGCTTTAACTTTTACGTGAATGGCCTGCGAAATAGTGTAGTTTCCACTACGTTAAACCTTGGTATTAAATTGGGATTTCGTCTCATATTTCTATATATTTTTTATTCCATTTTACAATAGCATGTAATAATAGAAATAATATAAAGATTTTCTGTTTCTAAAATACAAGAGCACCATTTCGTAATTTTCTGAATAAATCACCATGTGACAATGAATCAAACAAACAACAAAAGAAACAAACTGTTAATTATATTTTATTTGACCGCGTCTAAAATTGTGTTGATACATTTGGAATGAGCAATAAAACAAACTTATTGTTTTCGATATTAAAGACACTTCTCGGTAAAACACTTTCACATAGTATGTTTAAAGTAACGCACAAAGGCAAAAGCTTCCATATAAAACACAACGTTTAAGCTTCTTCTCACGTTTTTGCATCGTGATTGCTTCTTTGGATGATAAATCGATGACTGACATCAGCAACGCCTGAGTAATAGCGTATTTCGGTGAACGATTGACACAGAGACACGCTAGTACTCAAGCCCCGCGTGCCGTTTAAATACAAACTTAATAACTTTATAATAATTACAAAAGGATGTCAGTAGCGTATGCTGGCGGTCAAATTATGAAAGATAAAAAAGTCAGTAAAATCAGCAATGTTTGTTGACACAGATACTTCGTAGCAAACATAGTCTTCCTAGGCGGTAGACAGCAGCGTAGCCTGAGTAATAGCGTATTTCGGTGAATCAGATAACACAGAGACACGCTAGTACTCAAGACCCGCGTACTGATTTAGCCTCTCATGCGATGTCGAAATGCAAAAACAATAAACATCGAAGAAATCTTCCAGATGATAAACAGCAGCGACGCCTGAGTAATAGCGTATTTCGGGGAACCGACTGTCACAGAGACACGCTAGTACTCAAGCCCCGCGTGCTGAACAAGCTTCATTAAGGTATTCTTCATACGCAGGTATTGAAGTGCCGGAAAAGTGGATATTCTTAGTTGATAAGCAGCAGCGACGCGTGAGTAATAGCGTATTTCGGGGAACTAGAAGTCACAGAGACACGCTAGTACTCAAGCCCCGCGTGCTGAACAAGCTTCATTAAGGTATTCTTCATACGCAGCTATCGAAGTGCCGGAAAACTAGGTACTAATAGTCGACAAACCGCAGCGACACCTGAGTAATAGCGTATTTCGGAGAACTAAGCGACACAGAGACACGCTAGTACTCAAGCCCCGCGTGCCGATGAACCTAATTGATCACACGTTAAAATCCAAGCATCGCCAAAGTATTTCCCAATGACTAACAACAACGTAGCCTGAAGAATATCGTATTTCGCCGAATTGGCTAACAGGGAGACACGATAGTCCTCAAGCTCGCATGCTGATCGAGCTTCATTTCTGATACGACATGGAGATTGTTGAAACGTTTAATCCCAAGCATCGAAGACATCTTCTTAAAAGGTAAACAGCAGCGTAGCCTGAGTAATAGCGTATTTCGGTGAATTGGCTAACACAGAGACACGCTAGTACTCAAGCCTGCGTGCTCATCAAGCTTCACTTTTTATACGATATGAGAATTGTCCACACGTTGAATTCCAAGCATCGAAGAAATCTTCTTAAAAGGTAAACAGCAGCGCAGCCTGAGTAATAGCGTATTTCGGTGAACTGATCGACACAGAGACACGCTAGTACTCAAGCCTCGCGTGCTTTCGGTTGCGGCGACTACAGCATTGCACCAAATCAGGGACAACATTAAGATGATATTTACGTAAAATTCCAAGCATTGAAGAGTTTATTATTTTCAAAAGATAAAGAGCAGCAGCGTCTTATTAACAGCGTATTTCGGCGAACATACTCATACAGAGATAGTACTCAAACAACGCATGCTGACTAGTGTTCACACAAATTTAAAGTTGAAGATCCGGAAAACAACGGATTCTTATAAATAAATTGTTATACGACTAAGCGACTTCAATAAAAGTCAAGCGATCGGTCCGGTTGTACAACGCAGGATCCGATTTAATAGTAACAGTAAGAATAATCATTGCACGGGAATACTGTTATTGTTTTGAGATCACTGCCTCGGTCAGACGCACATTTTTAATTTGTTGGAAAAAAATGTGGCAGAGTATTACTCGTAATATTATATTTTAAAGCATACAGAGCGGATCAAGAGTCCCGCAAATTATTATTGATTACTTCATTATAGGCCTAATAGAATTCTGGAGATACCCACTGATGATCGTGTTTTCACAATTGGGTTAAATAAAAATCTTCGTTGCCCATGGCGTCTTAAACGAATACATTTTGGCGAGATTCTTCACGTTAAAATACCAGACCACGCGTTCACACGGTGTCCGGTTTTATAGAACCTTAAAACACTACAAAATTGGGCAGTCGTGTGAACACACTATCCGATCCGACGATAGTAGATCCGACAAAACTTGATCCCTGTAAAAGTAACATTATTTTGGGCTCAGATATCAATGTG
This sequence comes from Leucinodes orbonalis, assembly GCA_019425675.1. Classification (NCBI taxonomy): domain Eukaryota; kingdom Metazoa; phylum Arthropoda; class Insecta; order Lepidoptera; family Crambidae; genus Leucinodes; species Leucinodes orbonalis. The sequence continues at coordinate 3,512 of PQWD01001614.1, read as the reverse complement.
CGATTGTCTGAACGCTATTATAAAAGGACAGATAGAATTAAGATAAATACATGTTCAGTTAGTAAATAGAGTTTGATAAAAAAGCAATTCATTATTAGTTGTAATATTTACAAAAAATAACACAGCATATTTTGTAGCAATCTTCTTCCCGTTTCTTCACTATTTATTCCGGCGACTTGACCTTGATGACAGTAAGCAAGGAAGCGTGAGTAATAGCGTATTTCGGTGAACAGTACATCACGGAGACACGCTAGTACTCAAGCCCCGCGTGCTCACGTTGCGGCGGTTACAGCGTTTTACTTTACGAAAGCTGAAATTTATGAATTGCTGAAACTTGGACATTGCTAAAACCAAAACAAGGTTTAATGAAATATGCAAAACAATCTCATATTCATATGTAACACATAAATCATTCGTGTACACATATCTCAAAACACTGTTTTGAGTTATTATAAATTTCGGCTGGATGTAAAAAGCTGAGGACCGAAATATCTGGCGCAAAATGTGAAACTGAAAATGCTGACAAAAACCTGTGTCCAGCAGTGGATTGCGACAGGCTAAATAAAATTTTCGTCATTCGCACACATTAAGTATACAAAGGTATTCACTGTTTGTTAAAAAGCGGTCACTTTAATAGTAAAATTAGATATTCTTAGTTGATAAGCAGAAATTACTGGAAAATCAAATATTTTAACACATAATTATAAATAACTATTTAAAGTAAACGCTGAACTATTTGAATATTGTAAATATCGCTATCATAGCGACTAGCGGGTTCGTAAGTTCTGTAAGTAAATTTAGTAACTTTTGCAATGTTTAGTCTGTGTAATTGGGCAAAAAAATACAAACAGTTCAATTTTTCATATCTAAATAGGCGATTGAATAAATGCTTAGTGTTGGGCCAAGTTGGCCGTGGAAAATAAAAGGACTCATCTCAAAGTAAGTAATTAGGTAACAGAACAATTTTCATTCCGTATAAGGTACAATTTATTATGTTATATAACCTCTGTATGAAACAACTGATTCAAAACAAAACAAAGATCGATTACCTTTACTGCTTTGTCTTAAAATAAGGCAGTATGAATTGGTCCCCTAGCGAGTATCATTTTCCTTATGTACTCAGCTAATGTTTTTCCTCCACTTACCGATGTGAAGATGTTTATCAAGTTTTAACAGGATTCTTTTATCTTTACAATGAATTATATAGTATTTATTATTTATTAACAACAACAAACAAAGCAATCACTGGAAAAACATGGTTTGGTAACATAAAATGGTAATTAGAGGCTGCTACGACATTCAAAACACAAGATTTATTTTAATTACATTGTAAAATCAATTCAAGTTTGACCTTAAATACACATTATCGTATACATATCGAGTAAATAGCGTAGTAATAAAGTATATAATAGGCTATAGGTTCCGTGGTAATAGGTTAATATATTCTAAGTTTTTTTGATTAGCTTACATATACACTTACATAGGTTTTCTACAACTAAAAGTACGAGTTAGTAATGGAGAATAAGCAAAGCTGCATAAGTGTAAAATAACAACATCAATGGACGTAAAGTTCCAATACAATTCAATGGTTTTAATATTATAAAAAATAGAGGTAACATTAGTTCACCAGAAGATTTACAGTTTCCCCACACCTTGTCACAGTATTCAAAATAAATATAATTATACCAACAATACGAGTATCATTACTTGCAACTGAATAAACAATCAAACATTTTAACACATAATTATAGATAACTTTACCAAACACGAATTATTTCAATATTGTAAATATTAAGTTCGTCGTATCACAGCGACTAGCGGGTTCGTTAGTTCAGTAAGTAAATTTAGTAACTTTTGGTGAGTCGGTGTATTTAGGTCAAAAAAACTATCTCGAGTACTACCGTGCTTTAGAAGGCACGTTTCGCCGTTAGTATCGAGTACTAAATTAGGAAGGTAGTAGACTTGGTCGTCGTAACGACAAACTAGTTTTTATAATCGTTTTACATTCCACGACGATAAAACAGTTTTCAGGACCTTTCTAATAAATAGTTCTAGTCACGAACTATATTTACGTCTGCAAGCATTATTTACGTCCGCGAACTGTATTTCCGTCGCGAAACGACCTCGTCCGTGCAACGAATGAAACCGTTGCGAAACTATTTAGTCCGCGAGATGACTCGTCCGTGCAACGAATGAAACCGTTGCGAAACTATTTAGTCCGCGAGATGACATCGTCCGTGCAACGATGAAACCAGCTGCTTCTAGAATTATTCAAGGAAGAGTTTTCTTCCGAGTATAAACGGTTACGTCTCGTTCACGAAGAATTCGACAACGACCCACGACGAGAAGGTAGTCGTTAACAACTATCACTCCGCATTAGGTCCGCGTGGTAATTTACGGCCCAATATACATGTAGACACTTTGCTTAGGGAGGCCTGTGCCATGCAGTTTAATGTTATAGGCCGGTGGATTATTAAATAAATATCCACTGACATTCATATAGCGCCATATAGCCCGAAACTAAGCATTCGCCAGTAATATGGTTAATAAACAATGGATAAATTTACAAATCATTTTTATAAATAAATACATAAAACCAGACCAATAATACATGTTCCTGCACCAGATGTTTGTATTGCGCGGGATCGAGCCCGGAACACTTGGTGTAGTTGCCGACGTATCAACCATTTCACCAAATGGATCGGGAATGATTGATGGTTTTTGAGAACACACAGGTTGCATAATCTTACAAGTTAACAATTTTCTATAAAAATATCATATGCCATACATTTCAAATGGGCTCTTATTTATTCGTTGTATTTTGTGTTAATTTTCTTAACAATAAAGTTTTTTTCAATAAATATATTATAATATTTATAATCTACGACCGCTTTAGAAGGTAATATTTATTAGTTACCTGTAAATAGGTTACCTTATGTAACTAATTCGCAACGAATTCTAACATTTTATTTTACTCACGTTCCGTAGGAAAACATTCAATAAGCGGTAAATGCTTTCACTGGCAAGTTTAGTGAGAATGAAACGTAATCCATTTACGCGTTGGCGTACGGCGCCTTAGGCCGGGTATACACCTGGGTGGCTAAGTGATATTCTTAATTTTCTAAAGTACGTAAACATTAGTCGTTTACGTTACCTATCTGCGCTCGCCAATCCGATAGTTGACGTACTTTTTATGAACTGTTAAAAAGGAACGTTTCCATATATTTTTATGAGATTAGTGATATATGACGTCATTGCTCACTATCATGAACTGACCATATATTTATTGGTTTCAGTTTATTAAAAACACAATATTGCAAATAAACAAAGTGATCAATAAAACGTCATAATATATTTGGTATTTAATTGTGGGTGGTGGAAACTATCGGATTGCCCAGTGACGATGTAAAGGCTTTCTGCGGCCAACAGCAGTAGTCATTAAGAGGAAAAAATAGTTACTATTATTTTGATTGATAGTGATTCTAATAAAACTATATTCGTATGTCTGGGTG